>JABXWE010027423.1:0-30941 GCA_014611495.1 Limonius californicus | reverse complement strand
ATATATATATATATATATATATATATATATATATATAATCAAAATCTTTCTACCGTAAGGTGTAAGGTGGTTTTATTTATACTAAAAATAAATCAACATCATGAAATAATAATGCTACTTAATAATAATTGTATTAATAATAAAGTTAGTCTCAGAAAGTCGTTAGTTTGTAGCTATTTTATTACAAAACCACAACATTGAGGTTTCTTCAAGTCATGCTCGCTTCAAATCGAAGACGATTTTAGTTGTAAAACTAAGCATCTACCAAATTAGAATAGAGTATTTAAATAATGATGCCAATATGAAAGTATTTAGCATTTTAATTAAGCCTAGATATGTGTATGTTTTTATGCAACCCATTTTACAAGTCGTAGTTCACCTCATTCATAAATGAAAAATATTATACAGGGTGATTCTATACATATACGAAAACCTTTATTCACGTATACCCGAGGTTATTTAACAGCTAAATTACCTAGTATTTTTTTTTAATTCGGTTCTGTTGCAGAGGAATGGCGCACCAAAATTCTTTAACATCATTTCACTAAAATATCTTTTTTGTTGCTTATCCCATTTTGAATAACTTCAATTTTGCTAGCAGCCCGAGCTTAATTTCCAAAATTATAAAATGTACAGTTGAGTGTAGAAAGTGGATGAAATGTTACCCAGAAGTGAAAATGTTTATGTACAAATTTGTAAATTAGGCGTACGAGTGTAAATTGTCATATCTATTCGAAACTTTAATAACTAGAAATATTGAGCAAAAAAATTTAAGATATTTTTTTAATAAAATACTAGTTCATAGAAGTTGCAAAAAAAACTCAAGTTAACGAACTCGTTTTCAAGATGTACCCTAACTTACAAATTTTTTATCAAAATTTTCACTTCTGGGTCAGAAACTTTAAAGGCCCATACATCCGTAATGGAATCCAATTTAAAAAATACTAGGTGATTCAGGGGTTACATAACCTCGACTGTACCTGGTTAACACTTTACGCATAAGTTTGGAATCACCCTGTATATTAAAAATCGCAGGCACCTTACCTTCTAATTAAGTAACAACTATGTCTTTAAATATTGGTAGTTTTTTTGTGATTTAATGCAATACGAATTAAAATTTACTTTTGTGAACAACGCTATGTATTATAATAGATATTGTGACTATAATATTGTTCAAATAAGATTCTCGGTGTTATGTAGGCAACCAACACCACAGCACAATGTTTTTTTTTGTAATAGACAATGTTTAATATAGCAATTCGTTTCTGAAATCATTATTTGAAGCACCTTTTGAATACCGCACTTTTCACTATTTAGTTTTAGTATGGTTTTATTATATAATTTATTTCTTATTTATCGATTGATTATAGTATTCTAAAAAACACCCCGTCATCGTACGAATTTAATATGAAATAAAGACAAACCAAATATGTAACACCGCACATATATTTGTTAAAGATCTTTAAATTAAACCTTATAAGTAGTCTTTAATTCCACATATTTTTCAAAACAATATCAATATCCAAGACTTTTCTAAAACGTATTTGGTAATACATTAACATTAGACTCTATGAATTTGTGTTACGTAAACCAACCTCTAAGTATTTTAATTGAATCAATTAAATTGATATAATGATTCCTGGGTGGAAGTTATAAGCGTGTAGGAGATACCTAAAACTCCAAATCAGAGAAGTCTGACTAGAAATTGTATCATCATTCAGCATTGACAGCCTTTTCCCACTGCTGGGCATCGGCCTCTTCTCTGCCACGTATTTCTCCTCAGAGCTAAGGTAGAAACGCAATTCAATTATTTCAATTTTCACAGTATATTGAAACAAAATAAATACAAGTCAACTTATAATTAAGCCAACCTATATAAATGCATTTCAATGGCTGTTTAGGAGTTTCCTCCTCTTTAGCCGAGTAGAAACACTGTGTGGTGGTAGCTCAGTTGGTAGAGCGCTCGCTTTCTGAGTAATACGTCGATTTTGGCTTAGGTTCGAACCTAAGCATTACTATGCAGATTTATAAAAATGTTGTCTGCAACCCACCACACACAATTTCCCAATCCGGCTTGCAGCCGTAGGATCTTATGCTAAAAACCTTCTCTGGAGTTTCTGTCGATTCGACGTTAAACAAATTGTATACACTATGCTTCATGTTAAATAATACTGTGTATGTAACCCATATTTGCAGATTGCAGTTGTTTAATTTAATCTTAATAAAAGCAAAAGCCTCATCTATAAATTATACGCAGACAATGTCTGTCTACTTTGCCACAATACGTAGGTAGTGGATAGAGTGGTGGCAGCATGCAATCGGTAGCTATTTTGGAGGTGACAGCTTAACAGGCATCAATTGAACATTTTTCAATTCTATTTATTGATTATCTTTGAAAGACCTGAATGTCCATTGCTTCATTGAATGTCCTGTACAATTACAAAAAAATATGCGGTGGTAGCTCAGTTGGTAGAGCGCTCGCTTTTTGAGTAAAACGTCGATTCCGGTTTGGGTTCGAAACCTAAGCATTACTATGCAGATTTATAAAAATCTTGTCTGCAACCCACCACACACAATTTCCCAATCCGGCTAGCAACCGTGAGATCTTAATGCTAAAAACCTTCTCTGGAATATCTGTCGTTCCGATTCGACGTTAAACTGTAGGTCCCCCGTGTTTCTACCTTAGCGCTGAGGAGAAACACGTGGCAGAGAAGAGGCCGATGCCCAGCACTGGGATGGAAAGGCTGTTGATGATGATGGTTGTCTTTACAACAGTAACAATATACGTAGATTGGTACTTTATTATAATCAATATTTTGTTGGTACCATGTGCATTCAAATAAAAATAAATGTAAATCTCCCCATTGCATAAAACGAATACAAATTAATTTTTTCAGCTAATTTTGAATTGTTTTAATGTCGTGCATCCAATCAGTAACGTCCATTCTCAAAACTGTTGAGCTTAAATCAAACTAATATTTACATTAGATACTGCAAAAGTTTTTACAAACACTGTTTAACCTATCATAAAATTTAAAAGCTTCACAAGTACATCGACTTGTTGATCTTGGCGTTTAAAACTTATGTACTTTGAGATTACACAGGAGTTCGTTTACATTACGCTGATTGTATTAACGGCCATAACGATTAAAATTATTGTAGCGCCACCACAAATCCAAATTTAATTAAAAACTAGTAACTTGATTTCAAGCAAGCAGGATCTGGAAGCTGAACCACCTGTTGATCAATTGCCGGCAATAGTTTCTAATTTGTTTTTCAAGGCTGGGTTCAATATTGAACAATTAAACGAACACTTACAAAAGAATTCTCAATAATTGTGGCACACAACTTAATTTTACGAACAATTTTATTTCTCGGCATGTTCAAACTAACTTGATAATCAGTTTTACTGGAAATGAAAGAAGATCTTACCGATCTTTATCTGAATCTGAATCTTAGAGTCCGTTTAAGCAAATCAGTTCGCTTTAATTTTCTTCTTCTTGGATCATCTGTGCGCAATCTCGATTTCTACTTAATTAGGAATGCGGAGAAACAAGATTCGTAAGGAAAACAAGATTTTCTATAAAAAGCGAAGCTGAAAATAGAAGTTGCACACATTCATATTTTTTCCAGTACTTTTCATGCAATTTATTACACAAAGGTAATTTAATAGTATTTACGTCGGTTTCATTAAAATTTTTTATAAAAACTGTAGAAAATCAAACTTTACATTATACTACTTGATTACAATCAGCTCCACCAATGTTGGAACATCGAATATTTTATTTACTAAATTAAGGGATAATTCCTGAAACTTAAACTAAGTTATGTACGTAGTCTTGTTGCTGTATGTAGGTACTTTCCGCATACTTGGGAAATTATTGCAGTTATTAAGGTTTAAGAAAGCATAGCTTAAATTGTTAACATTAATAGATGCTCCAACCCTCGTAAGTAATGCATAATACTTCTTAGAAGCTTTCTTCATGAATGTGAATTATTATTGTTTAGTATAAAATCCGTATAGGTACAGAATGTCCCAGAATGGTATGCACATAACCGAGATATGTATATAGTGCAAAACAATCGTTACAATTCACATTAAAATCACGCTATTGCATGTTCACATTACAATAATAAAAGATACATCGAAATCTCATCAAAACGAAAGAAATTATCTTTTATTTAAGAAATGTGGGTGCAAGTAACAATAATAAGAACTAACGTTGCTTATCAAATAACATCAGTAAAAATTACCAACCTTTTAGTAAATAAAAACCAAAGATCATCACTTTCAATGTTTGAAAGAATTAGCAATAATAATTATTAATACCTACTCTGATTGCTCAAACTAATTAGATAGTAGCATTGTGGTTCTTCCTGAAATCGAACATACAAATCTCGCAAGAGTAATTTTGATTTATTGAAAATATCTACATATTATTTGATTCGACTTTACTGAATACATCAACTTCATTAGCCCTGAAGCTAGTAGCAAAAAAAAGTCAAAATTTATAGTTTTAAAACTAGAACGCGCAATAGCAGCAGTCAAATTGAATAGAAATTTTCATTCTATAACAACACTATAAAACATTCATTCCTTATGTTGATACCATTTTGGGACACCCTGTATAAGAAGCTTAATATTAATACTTCATAAAATTTCAAAATAAATTTCTAGTCTTTAAAAAATAGTTTGTCTTCTCTCATCTCTTCGAAGACAAGCAATTCGTTTAGAGGAAACAATCTGATGGGTAAAGATGAAACATTTTACAATATTATAATATGTCTACAAAACTAAATAACTAACGAGCAAAAAGAAACGGACGAACGAACTTATAGCAATTTGGGAAATTTCTAAACGCCAAATGATGCTAGTATTCAAATTATTGTGAATCGCTATAAAAATTGGAAAGGATTTGCAAATGTATATGCATTTCTTGTATGTTCCTCGAAAACAGAACGATCAGCATTTTGACTGTAACATATTCATACTTATAACAGCAGAATTATCACTTGTATCCCAATGTGATATGATGCATATTTTTTTATGAAGAAATCAACTGTTGGGGAAACAATTTTACAAGAAATCTTGTGTAAGATACAAAATACATACAGGTGCCATTGTAGCTATTTTGTAATATCTACATATTTCAGGTGATCCACATCGTTGTGAAAATAATAGATCCATATTGTATTACGTAAAGTAAGCTGTAGGAGTGTTTTCTAATGCTATGATTCTTATGATATTATACACTATTTTTAGTTTGGATACGTTTCAAAGGGATCTGTACAAGCGGTCATAAGATTTTTGATTGAACATCATATATCAAATTCGCGATAAATTACATGAGGTATTATTTTGCAAAACAAGAGTTAAATATAACAAATGCTATCTGATATGTATCGTTATGTAAAGAAGAACCAGAGAAATGCAAAATATATAAATATACAAAGTTTTTCATGATAATAAAGTTCAATACGACGAAATTCGACAACGAAAGATTCTTGTGTTCTTATGATTTTACTATTTTGTTCGCCAGTAAAAGTACTAGGTGTACAGTTTTAACATTAATCAAATTTGTATCTATTGAAGTAAAACATTCGCTGCAATAATATCGGGGCGGTATTGACACATTACGTACCTATTACTAGACTAAAATAATAAATGCATATTTCAGGTCGAAAACACATTACATTCCGAATAAAAAATCTGAGTGCCCGTACCAAAGATAAGCTCGCTTTGATTTAGACTGTGTAGTGTGTATGTACCATACAGCTTAGTTCCCTAGATACAGGGTGTGCAAGTTATATATGGAAGAATAGTTTTTTTAAATTTTTAACAACTCAGCATGGAATCTTTTAGTTGGGGGTATGCTATTTGGTATCGTCCATAATTCGTGATCGTAGTAAAAAGATAAGAAGTTTTAAATTTTTAAAAATCTGCCTATCTCGTATATACCTTAATTAGTAAAATAAAGATTTATTGCACATCCTGTAATCTACATCGCAGTGTGCTGCATAACCACTACTATCATCCTAAATTATTGACATAAACAAGTATTAACAGTATATACTTCGCATTCCAACAACGGATGTACTTGAAATAATTGTAATTAATTCTTTCATAAGTAAGTTTGCACATTCTCTATCTTGAAAACTAAACCGTTTAGGAAATATGATATTTATTCCAACTATTTTTTTGTTTTAAAATCGTAGAATCCGCCATTACATTTTGGGAAGTAACATATATAATACATCCCTCATCCAACACTGAAACCTTCACAATCGATCCACAATTAGGTTTGTTTATCAGTTTTCAGGGTCTTTACCAGTAGCGTATATTTTCGCATGGTAGTTAGTAGTCACGGTCTGAAGTAAACAATTAATCGAGTGGCACTGGCAAATAGCTATAAAAACGACAAAGTATTCTTGAACATTCGCCATATTTGAATCGTAAATTTGCCGTAACACTACACAAAGGTATTTCTAGGTACTTGAAAGTATAATTTTCTGAAGTGGTTCTCTTAAGCGCACGGCGGCAAAGAGAACGGAAGTACCGGCTCAGAAACCGGTAGAGAGCGAGCGGCGTTACTTTGTATCGGTAATGAGTGCTGCGACGAGACGTGTCGCGCTAATTGCGAGATCAAACGCTGCGCCACAATGGCGAGTGCGAGCGCGAGTAAACGAGGTGCTTTACCGCGAACGCGCAATTACAGGAGTTGGTCGTCGTGGGTCTAACGAACGCAGGTGCCCCCTCGTAATGTCCCCTGCTCCGAACCCAAACTGCCCATTAATCCCTAAAGTATAAACTGAAGCCGCTCATCGGGATCTTTCCGAGCCAAACACTCTCACTCTCTCTCTTTTTCCTCGTGTGCTACGGTGACGTACGCAAATGCTCACCGTAATCATTTTGACAGTTCGAGACAACCGCGACAACCCAAGCACATGCTAAGACTTGAATTACCGGTAATAAGTCCGGAAAACTAATGAACCGTCAGACTTTATATCATATCGCAATTATCACGGTTATGATACGAGGGACCTTCTCGATATTACAGTGCTGATACACTAAATTTGAAGGTTTTTTTATATATTAGGAATAACCAGCTCAACACTTACAAATGTTATGCATGGTTTTGATAATATCGTTAATATGTTGTATTGTCTTTTGTATGCACCAACGCGGAGGAGATTGATTCCTCTTATTTTATGGTTTCACTGACTGTCACTATTATTATCTTCAGAATGCGGGTGTGGATATCCTTGCGACCCACTTGTTGAAGGATTGTATTGTTGTTGTTGTGTAGGTTGGCAAGAATTTTTTTGTTATTTTCTTAATGAATTGTCCAATTGTGCCCATTCCAAGTTGTAATGAATTTGTTTCGAATTAAACCAGGGCGCGTTAATTGCCATGCGAAGTACCTTATTCTGGAAGACTTGAACTTTTCTAATGTATGGTTTTTGAAGTTATGCTCCAGACAGGACAGGCATGCGTAAGAATTGGTCTGAGTAACGTTTTGTACAGTAAAATTGTGCACTCTGTACGCAATGGTGTATTCCTATTCATTAGGGAGTAAGAGTTGCTTCAGTCTTGCTTATCCTTGATTTAATTTCTTGTTGATGTGTAAACTCTAAGTGAGGCCGGATCCAAATGTACTCTTAGGTATTTAATTCCTTCTCCCTATATGTTCCAATCAATATCTGTCTCTTGTATGATAATATTTTGGTGTGCTATAATGCGTTTGAGTGTGAATATTTTTGTTGCACATTTAGTGGGATTTAGTGATATACAACATTTGTTGAGCCACTTACTTATAGTGTTGGTTGCTGATTGGAGATAGCCAACTGCTGTTGGAAGGTCTACATTCAGTGCAATTATTACGGTGTCATCGACGAACAAGACCATTTGACTCATTTGAAGAATAGGGAAGTCGAGAATGAACAGGTTGGCCAGAGTACGCTGCCTTGTCCGACCACTGCTTGTATATTTTTGGTTGTTAATGTTGAAGCATAGATTTGGACCGCAAACGTTCGATTTTCCAAGAATGAGAAGATTGCGGCCAAGAAATATTGAGGCAGAGGTACGTGCAGCATCTTGTATTTTAAGCTGTCGATCCAAACCTTGTAAAAGGCTTGGGTGATGTTCATGAAGGCTGTCCCCGTAAACTGCTTATTTTCATATCTATGCTTTATAATTTCGGTGATCCTCTGGAGTTGTTGTACTGGCGAGAATCCTTTTCTTAATCTGTACTGATTTAATTGGTGGTATTAGTTGATTTACATCTAGCGAGGTGTTGAGCCAGTGGGATATTACTCTTTCCAGAAGTTTGAATACTGTGGGGAGGAGGCTGATTGAGCGGTAGCTGCTGCAATCTTTTTTATTCTTTCCCTGCTTATAAAACATAAGGATGTGAGCGAATTTCCATTTGACAGGAAAGTAGCCCATCCTCATACAGGCATTGAAGAACATGGCCAGATTGACGAGTGCCTTCTTTGTAAGGTATTGCAGTACCACGTTGGATGTTTTATTGTGGCCGGGCGCCTTCTTTAATGCTAGTGCTTTAATATAGCTTCCTATTTAATTTGGAGATGTGGGTTGGTTAAAGTCGCTGGCTACAGATTTGCAGGTGTAACCAGAACTATTTTAACAAGTCAATTAGATCAAAAAAATACTCTTACAAAAACCAGAGAATATTCCGTATCTTGGGTTTACTATTACTTCCATCCCTATTTTGTCATGCGTTACAAAAATTGTTTCTACAATAACTGTTGAATCAATGCTGAGAATAAATACCATAGGATCCACAAGACCTATATCGAATATAAAGATTTACCATGAAAAATATAACACACGCGTTGTTTACAACTTTCACACATTTGTACTTAAGAATTACTAAAGTAAAGATCAGTTACTGTAATGGTTTTTAGTTTACTATCAACTGTACAAAACATTTATCACTGAATATGTTAGATTACAAATAATAAACGTGCATAGCTGTTCCAATCCTCAAAAGTGCCACTAAATGGCGGCGGTAGTTAAAGTAAAATACATAAGTTCCTTCAAGGTTCTGTATTGGCACACACATATTTTGAAACCTATTGTCTCATGAAATAGTGATTTCCTGATTTTTACAATAGCTCTTTGGTGATGCTAAATAATTAGTCTGACTATAAGCTACCCTATTACAACATTATTTGAACATTTAATTGCGTCCATATCTGCAAAATGCAGGATTTTACAAACTATGCCATGAAATCCAAGAACTGAATAATACCATTACATAAATATATGGTAATTTTTTACTGAGCTACGAAAATAGGTCATACAACCAGAAACATAACACCGGCTAGTAACAGAACATTTGTGGGCAACGTATGACAATACCTTTGCTTAAGAGTAATCGTAATCTGCCACTAACATTAACACTATTTAAGAGAGCATAATGCGTACAATGAGCGCAAATTGAAATAAAATAATTGTATGAAATCCCTGTCATGCGACGATGGTATGTGGTTATGCTTACAAAGCAGAAATAGCAAATACACTGCCCTGTAAGCGCTGCAATTTAATAAACCGTAATATACCAAATAAAGTGAAATAAGCTCAATCAGCTGTTTCACTTTTCGTACATTTAGTGTCTTTACAATCGTTTTAACTGTTTTCAGTTGCAAGAGAATTTATTCAAAATTCTAAATATGATTTATTTATAACGAAATCAATCAATTTGTTTATATCCATTCGTTTTTACTTTATCGTTAACGTCATGTGAAACTCATTTTTTTGTAATTTAAAGTTCTGAAAAGAACTAGGAAGTTCAGCAGTTGTCGAAAATGACCTTCATTAGCTTACAAACACAAATGTATATATCTTCATATTATTATAATCATTTTGCAGTATACCAGAGGCCAATATTGACCCATTCCTTTGAAGTATGTCCTTCAGTTCTTGGATGATACGAATAGATCTTTTAAACATTAGGTTATTTAGATAAGGAAACACGAAAAAGGCTAAGGGAGTCGTATCAGGAAATCTTGGAGGCTACAATCTTTTACTTATTAAAACTAGTTTATGAAAAAGTTCAGAATATTGACCCTGTACCTCTCCGCAGTAACTAGTTCTTCAAAATATTGGATCGATCAGTGGTTTTTGGCAAAACGGCAATCCATACGCTACTCAACTCAACTGGCGTCACAAAATACATGAGGCTTCAAACCACTCCACACTTTCTCTGTTAGCAAATTCAATAAGTGATATATACATTTCTAAGAATAGAATATGAAAATGTTACAATCTGATGCCAACAATTCTTAAAAAATGTAGAATGTTTTCAGAATTTTCTGGTGAATACCTTCTCATTCTGCAACAGTTTTCTTAAATACGGAGTTGGTTTGTCATCCATACGCTGCCTTACATGTTCGACGGGTTCTTCGGGATAAATGTTTGTCTGCCACTTTCAAATTTACGACGTACATTGGCCGTGCTCCTAAATAAATGTATAGCATTTCTGGTAGCACCGTAGGAATTAGCTCCAGTCAATTCAGAGAACCTCTGACGAAACTCATCAATATCAGCTGATCCTGTGTAAATGGATTTAATTTTCATTAACATCATTCCAGAAACAAGACCCGATCACAAAATTGTGCGTTCTTCCATGAAAACCATTTCCAGTTATTATAGTAACTGAGCTAAGTTTTAAGATTTGACACTTGTAAGATAATAGCTATGACAGCTTCACTTCAATTTAATTTTGTTGATCATACTGTAAAAATAAAAAATTGTAAGCATGTAATCCACAAACAAATATCATCTTGACAGGTTCTTCTAGTTTGACCAATGCTTCTTAATTTCATAGTAATATGGGCGTTCTCTCCTCCCTTTTAACATTTCCGTTCATTTCCAGTTCTTACCATTTTACTTATTTCATCAATGCAGCCCATTTATATTACTTGTATTTATTTAACGGCATCTAGCCTAATATTTCCTTACACCACTGATCTGGCAGTAATATATGCTACTATTCCTGGTAGTTATGGAATAGTAATTGGTTTATTCATCAATCAAAGAAGTTTACGTACGCATTACTTCAAGAAACAAACATATTTTATACTATAGTTAGAAGATGTCTTCTTAAATTGATATAAATTAGTGGCTTGTTTGGCTTCTTCTGATATTTCGCCAAGTAACTTTAATCCTCATAATACAAAAGTCTTTACGAACAGGCGTTCATTGTTGCAGACAATGTAAAACAGTTTACAAATCTTATCCGGTAGTTAGGCCCACCTGTTATATAAGGCTTTACAAAAGTAGTGCTATTTAAGAAACCTTATAATCGTTTATTATCAAGCAAAAAATAAAAACACCTGCTTGTTTATAAAAAAGTGAATTATTATATATTTGTTCACCATTTTCATCAGAAACACACGGTAGCGTCTGATCAATGCTATAAACGGTGGCTCTGGGTGCACATTTTTGTGTATAGATCCTTTCAACAGATGAATTATAGTCTGTTTGGTTAAAACACATTTTCGTTAAGATAATCCCATTATCAGAAATCAGTTAGGTAAGCATCTGGGGCTCATGTAGAAAAAGTTACACTTATACCTAAAACTACCAATACCACGGTCATCAAAACCATTTTACCGGGTTATAGACTAACGGAGGTGCATCATTATGTATTAATATGATACTTTTACGGTCATAACCTCGTAACAATTAATAATCTCGGAACATATTAAAATAACGGTATCTACTGCCCATAACTTGCTCCTGAACACCACATAAACTACATCTAAATTATTACAAGTACGAACCGAATAAAAACCCCTAGAAACTTCGTTCTCATTCATAACATTAAACAATTCCTATACGAGTTTACACATACAACACCATTTTTCCAACAGAAATTGACACCGTTCCCCAAAGATCAAACTTTTGTTTTCAGAATTACCCAAGAATAAGAAAAGATATCATCAATGTAATCATAACCCTTTTGAAAAGCCTTACGCAATAAATTTATTTAAATAGAAGGCAGATAATTCTTAACAATTTTTAAAAACTAAATTTATGTATTAAAAGTATATTCGCTAATGCTACGCGACTGCAGGTTTCTAGTAACCATATCGCTTCTGTCAACTTAAAATGAAGATACTGCTCTGTTTGCAGTCTTTTAAGTTCCCTTCATAGGCCCTTCCTTAGTAACTAAGATGTAACCTGCAAATAAGTTGAACTGCTATATTTGCACCCACGACTTTACATCACCGACACCGAGAATAAATAAGAATCGGCCTCAATTTGACCCTTGAGGCACTACTACACGTACTTTCATCGACTTTGTATGTAATGATTTTCTGACGTTTAAATGAGTAACCCTTAAACCAACTCAAAGCAAAGCCTTTAAATCCGTAGTTTTTAATTTCTGTTGAAGGAGATCTCAATATTTTCAAGTCTTTTTAAAGGGGAAAAAACTGCTACCACCTTTTATTTCTTTTTCAATATCTTCTCTCCAATAAACTACGTATTAATGTTTCATATAAGTCATTTTTACCTAAACCAAATTATTCGTTAGTCAGTACATTCTAAATAATTTTGCAGTGGTTGATTCGCTATGGTGTCCATCATTCTTTCAAATGCATGCAACCATTGATAATTCTGAACCTTTTTCTATTCCATTTACTTTTGATATGCGACTTACAGTTGCCTTTTCACCGAGAAAATTCCATTTTTAAATGGAAAAATTCGCATTCGCAATGGTTTATCGTTTGTGGGAAACCTGACGCTGTATTAGATGCATTTGCAGTAATCTACAAAATCTAGTCATAAAGGTATTGTGTGTTTAGACTAATAGTTTAAGTATAACCTGCTATTCCAAATCGTATTTCACATAATTATCGGAATCAATTTTGACATAGCAAATCATAGTAATGATGGTTTGGCGCTGACAGTTACGTAATGAATTATTCCGGCTATTTAATATTTCTGATGGAACCTTTAATTCGGTAGGTGTTTGTTGCTCAAAAACTTTGTGGAAAATAAACTAAACTTTTTAATATAATACTGTGCCTTAGTTGTATTAAACCAGATAGGTTACAAAGCCTGCATAGCTATTGTATTTGGAGTTGATAAATATCAGTTATATATGGTTATAGCTACATCATAACATTACTATACCAAGGTCTTAGAACAAGAATCAGGAAACCAATCTTCTATGTTCTGAAATTAAGCGATTTCGGATAAGAATTTTCTTAAAACATCATCATTTGCTTGCCCAAAAGTGATCCAATTCTAAAATGCTTTGGTGTAATTAGCACATTGGAATCGCGTAATTATTCAAAGTGTTATAACGATTCAAAAATTTCATGTAATTTAGATGCAGCTTTTCGCCGTAAATGTATTTTCTACTTAAGCTTAACTTTTGAAATACTTTCCTGTAACGAATACCGGCATCGCGACCATAAATCACAACAAATTCAATTTTTTCTATAAAAGTCCCAAAAATACGAGTTAAGGAGTTGAAACTATGAGCGAAAAATTTGTGACAGGCAGGATTTTAAGGCCTAACTTTGCTTTGAACCACCTGTAATAAATCGGGAAAGCAGTAAAGTTTCAGATTTGCGGTTTGAGAACTTGAGGAAATTTGCACCAACTACACTATAAAGTGCGAGGGTGAGTTTGAAACTTTATTAGTAAAATGTTCATCATACTCTGGTTTGCAGATATAAGTACTATATGATGGCGATAGTGAACTGAAAGCATCTAAATTGAATAAAATGAGAATAAAATTACACGAAAAAACAGAATGGGTATTTCTGTCCAATAACGTTGGTGCAAATGCTACTAAATCAAACACACAATATTTATTATTTGTTTCCAGACGCACTTCGATGAAATTCATATTAAAGCTAGATCATCAAGAAAATCATAATACTCAGTAGATTAGCAGTACAGCACTTAGAAATGTCTAAGAAAGAAAATTATTCCAACATCCACATCAGATACAAAAATCACATAAGGGATATCATCAAAACGACATAGATGGTTGAAAGAAGAATCAAAGTAATGGTTCGGAATTAAAGACAACTCTACACATTACACCCGATTGTATTTGACATTTTTGACAAGGACATTACAGAACTGGTCAGCAAATTAAAATCATCACATAGAATTACTTATAAAGCATCAAAAATCTAATAAAACCTGTTCAAATTTTAATATTGTTATGACTTATTAACAAGGTATTTAGTTCCAATTTCCCAGTACATATGATTAAATGCCGTTCGAGCAAACATTGATATTCCAAGACGTCGTAATTGACAACTATTATTTCATTTAGAACAAGAACATCGAAATTATCCGTAATTTATTTCACTTGTATTCAATACCCGTCCCAGATTAACTTGTAATTTAATTTAAACAGGCAGCGTTCATTACTGTTATTTATCAGGGTCTGAATTCAACATCTCTAATTGAATTTGTGTTGTTTAAAAGCAATTACGTCGCTTAATTATTATCAGATGTTTCGAATTCTTTGACGCGTACTCAGTGCGTCCTTATTGCAGGTCCTTAATTTTACTTTCGCTCGAATACTCTCAAATACGAACCAATTTCCTAGTTAAGGGGTTGCAAAGTTAAGCCGTGAAGGAGCATGAAACAAAATAAGAAAATTCAGATGGAATTGCCAATTTCGACCCTCGCTGGCATATTTCTATCGCTTTTCAAAAGCGCTGTACAAAAATAGAGCTTTCTAAGTCGATAATAAATAAAAGTTTGTGACAGACTCCTACATGTTGTGAACATTAACGCGTGATATGCAAACTGATGTTCGTATAAATCAAACCATTTTGTCCTCACCACTCTCGCCAAACTTTGCAGTCGGGTTCGCGCAAAAACCATCATCTTTGGCTGACTTACACTAATGTTTTCAGCGGGGAAGATCTCCGGGATCAACATAAATTAAGTTAGTTGGGCAAGTTCCGGGGACTTCCATAATAATTTGGTAATTTGTAGGTGGAGCATAAACGTAATTTTAACACCAAAATCTAGGACAAGCTTTAAGTGGATTCATCGAATATATCAGTTGATTTTGTTCAAAATTGACTAGGAATTGCAAACATTAGTAGTATCTTCCGGAAAAGTAGTAGACTGTGGGATTTTGTCGTAAAAAAGTCACTGTAAATATTCGTTTCTTTTTTTCTGCGAGAGACTATATTAACTTTTAGTAAAATTCTTCATTATCCTGGGGCGTAGGTATATAGGGTGGTTGAATTTTCATTGCACACTCATTAACTTCGTCAGAACAAAACTAATTCAAACATTAATCTTAAATAATGCGCATAAAGCCATTTACGAATGGCTATTGAATGTTTTAAATAGTTGGATTTTGACGAAATCAATGAGTATGTAATGAAAAATCAACTACCCTTTATATTATTAAATATTGTGATTTTTATATTAAATCTGCCACCTATTTTTAAATGTTTGGACATAATTCAGAAGCTCTATGACATATTTTCTTTAATGGATATTACAATCGGTTCTATCAGACAATTAATACGCTAACAGGTAGAGAAAAAATCCCATTAAAATTTCACCTCCTGAATTCTAACTAAGAGCTATTTTACACTACATATTTTCAATGTATAACTGAAAGTAAGGATTGAGGTTTTGAACTCTTTCCGTTTAAGCCTTTTCACTTCGCTATTATTGTCTAATAATTTTTTTGACTAACTTATTTGAATGCACTTTAATTTTTTAACGTTATTTCATAGAGTTTGTGTTTTTATTTCTTCCTGAAGATCGAGCGAAATAACAAAATTGACTCATACCGAGGAGCATGATTCAACGCACCTTGTTCTGAAACCTCGATATTGAAGGTACTTGCACAATAGGATTCCATAATTCCAAATCGTCTTAAGAATTATTTGTAAGGTTAGTGGTTTGTCGTCCAGGAAAATCTATGACTTAAGTCCATTAAGTCAATGGCGAAGTTCTGTTCCTAGCTGTTTTCTCTCAGTGACATATGAATATAATTTTATTTAGTGTTAAATAATAACGTTTATAATATTTTAATTAAATGGAACGAGCAAGATATTTACAATCATTTTTTAATTTTATTCTTGGCCCACTTTGAATTAATGCCACTTGTTTTCCGATTTCGGTATCTTTTTCAAATACATCGTTGCCAGTTTTTATAAATTTTAAACTGTTAATATCTTAAAAAGTTAACCAGCAAGCATATATCGTTTTAACATTTTCGTGTCAATTTTTCATGCAGAATAATGTATACATATCAAAAAGTTTGCAAAGAATCTAAATGTTGCTTTGGTAAGACCCGCTGATATAATAGAGAATAGAATGTTGAAAAATGTGTACCCTAAACACGCAAAATGTGCAATCTACGAGGTGTGTTAAATTAAAACCCATCTTTGCTTTATAAAAAATGTATTCAACAATTTAATCACACATAATTACCGTCACAGTTAAGGCACTTATCCCATTGTTTTACTAACCGACCTATACCCTGCTCATACAATTCTTGTGGCTGCTGGTTGAAGAAGTTTTCCACAGCTATCTGTACTTCTGCTTCAAACTCAAAATGCGGTTCAAAAATATGGAAATCACAAGGCGATAGATCCGGGCTATAGGGTGGATGCTCTAAAAGCCTCCATTTCTTTCCTTGAAGATTTTCTTTCACCACATTGCAACATGAGGCCTAGCATTGTCGTGCAGCAAAATACCCCAAGCGTAAGTTTTCCTGGACGTTTCCGTCTTATTTCTTGATGAAGCTTGTTCAAAGTTTCATTGCGCAGATTTTCATTGACATATACTCTAAGTTCCTTAAACTCTATCAACAAGGGTCCTTCACGGTCGAAAAAACAGTTAACATCACCTTGCCTGCAGAAAGTTACGCTTTAAACTTCTTCGGTGTTAGTGCACTTGAATGTTTCCACTGCATCGACGATAACTTACTGGATGGCTCATAGTAATGGAACCAAGTTTCGTCACCAGCACCTACTGACACAAGAAGGTAATCACCATTTTGCCTACAGTCTATAAGGTGTTGCAGAGGTAAGCCATTCACAAGAATTTTTGTTCATTAGACAAGAGACGAGGAATCAATTGCAAAGAAACTTTGCTGTAACCCAGATTATGAACAATACTATAGACAGATCCTACACTCGCACCAACAATTTCTGAAATCTCTAATTGAAATTCGACGATTTTCACACCTTCCCTTCCTCACATGTCATATTGTTTTCTGATAATACAGTACTCCGTGCATCTGGGCATGGCTCATCATAGTTCCCTCTTTTCCATTCTTAAATTTTCGGCACCATTCCTTCACAGTTGGGTACGCAATACACGCATTTCCATACATTTCTTGCATTCGCGTATGAATCTGCAATGGCTGCACACCCTCAGCGCTTAGAAATTGTAGGATCGCACGCTGATCAAACTTGGACGGACCCCATTTCAAAATCGAAGTTTTAAAAGTCAGAATCAAATTCAAACGCCAGAAACTTATTAATGTGTTGTGTTGCTTACAAACACTACTAACATTAATAAACGTCATTTGAATTATTGCATTTGTTTTCAAGACTAAGTTGATCAAAGTTGCGTTTCAGTTGAACAAGCCTTGAATATGCACTAGAAAATCGCCGGGAGAAGCATACAAATGCTTTATTTAAGTTGCAGTGTTTAAAAATGTTTATGTATTTATAAAAACTGAACACCTAAATAATTTATACCTGAATGTAAAAAATTGCAATACGAGGATTGTTCGAACTACGTGGCCTAACACAGAGATGGGGCGAATTCGGAGGATTCTTCTTTACCATTCTGTAGAACCATCCTTTATTAGATTAAATATGACAGTACAGAACGATCTGCCAATTAGTCTGTTTTTGACAGTACCCCAAAGTGAACGTCTCGTGTGATTTTGTAAACAATGGAAAAACTGAGTTGAGAGCAGTGATAAAGTACTTTCATTTGAAATGCTTAATACCAACCAAAATCAAAGCAGAGCTGGATTCAACACTATTGGAATCCGCTCCTTCGTTTTCAATTGTTAAAAACTGGGTTGCCGAATTTAAGCGTTGTCGTGTGACCACAAATGATGAACCCCGCAGTGGACGTTCAAAAACTGCTACTGCCCCGGATATGATTGAAAAAGTCCACCGTATCGTATTGGATGACCGTCGAGTAAAAGTGCGCGAGATAGCAAACATAGTGGGTATCTCAAATGACAGTGTGCACAGAATTTTAACTGAAGAATTGGAAATGAAAAAATACTCGGCGCGTTGGGTGCCGCGGTTGCTCACACTGGAGCAAAAACTGAATCGTTCGAGTGTTTCTCGCGGCCTTTTGGCACGTTTTCGCCACATTCCGAAGAATATTTTGCGCCGTTTTATAACCGTCGATGAAACCTGGGTCCACCAGTATACTCCTGAAAGCAAAGAACAGTCCAAACCATGGACACACAAAGGTTCTCCGCTACCAAAGAAGGCAAAAACGGTTTTGTCAGCAGGAAAGGTTACGGCAACCGTATTTTGGGGTTCTCATAGAATTATCTTGGTCGGCTACTTCGAAAAGGGGAAAACAATAAATGGCGAGTATTATGCCAATTTGTTGCAACAACTTAGCGACAAAATCAAAGAGAATCGACCTCATTTGGTAAAGAAGAAAGTGCTTTTCCATCAATATAACGCACCTGCCTACAAGTCTGCGATTGCATGGCCAAAATTCATGAATTGGGATTTGAATCAGTGCCCCATTCGCCCTATTCCCCAGATTTGGCTCCCAGGGAAACCACCACCACCAAACCTGAAAAAATGGCTTGGCGGTAAGAGATTTTCGTCTAATTCCGAGGTAATCGCTGCTGTAAATAGCTAATTCGAGGACTTGGATTCATCAACCTACAATGAAGGCATTGCTAATTCGGAATATCGTTGGAATAAGTGTGTTGAGCGAACAGGAAATTATATTGAAAAATAAAATGTTTTTTGTCGAAAAAAGTTTTCTTTGTTAGGCCACGTAGTTATCGAACCGTCCTCGTACATGATTATTCGTTAGTATTTAGTACATTAGCAAAAAAGTGATGATCGTCTCTACAAGATTATAATAGGTAATATTACTATCAGTAATCGCTTTATAAGCGAGGCATTTTTTGGAGCTAACTATTTGTTAAACAATAAAATTCTCCAATTCGAAAGACTGGCGTCTGTTATTTTGTAATTAGAATAACGTACTAGTTAGAATAATTATTTATAATCAATTTAGAATTTAGAAACATATGAAAACTATGGTATGCATGAGACAAATGAGCCTAAAATAAGAAGACAGTAGATTATATACCAGTTGAGAATTATTAACAAAATATATGTTACTTCGAATAAGACCTTCCTCCTCTTTTGAAGTAACTACCTATAATATTCCATCAACCGCAATCTAATTCGCGTATCAACCTGCTATAAATTATATTATATGCTCTGAAGTAGTCAAAACTGCTGTGCTTCTGCGGATTTTTCGTGTTTTATTAGGTTTCTATAACCCATAGATTTAAAAGTGCAAGTTGAAAACATAACCGTAGTTAACTACCATACAGTATTAGTACAACATTGTGGTTTATTTGACTTATTTATTGGGTCTTCTGAGGCAGCAATTAAAATCTGTTTGGTGCCCTGGTTTGGGTTTCAACTACCTACAGGCTGGCTAATTGTTGGTCTTTATTGTCAATTTAGTGTGAGTGGTAGCGCAGATGGTAGAGCGCTCGCTTCCTGAACAAAACGCCGTTTCTGGCTTGGGGTCGAAACCTCAGGGTTACTACGCAGTTTATAAAAATCTTGTGCTGCAACCACCACACACAATTTCCCAATCCGGCCTGCAGCCGTGGGATCTTAATGCTAAAAAGCTTCTCTGGAATTTCTGTCGTTCAGATTCGACTAAACTGTAGGTCTCCCGTGTGGGACGAAAAAGGTTGTTGATGTTTGTCATCTGGTGTACTTTCAAAATCCTCCACTACCACCTACAGTGGGTGGCCATCACATTAGTACCAGTGCTAAATTTTTGCAATTATTGAGTTTGGATATTTTTACAAGCAAGTGTGATAACAGGAGAGTATTTTAAAACGTATGTTTTCATGCGTAGTTCATTACTATATTCAAATAAAATACAAACCAATAAAAATTCACACATTTACTATGGAAATATTTTTTTATAAAATATATTTCAATATTTGGTGAAACCGCCCTTGTTGACAATTTACAGCTTCAATACGCCTTGGCATGCTTGAAATAGATTTTTTTATGGTTTCTGGCAAGTCAGGATTATGATGCCAGATTTTATTGATCTTTTCTGTCAAAGCTTGCTTTGTCGTGGTTACTTCTTTCCGAATTTCTCGTTTCACCAGCTCCCAAATGTTCTCAATCGGGTTAAGATCCGGCGAGTTGCCTGTCCAAGGCAAAACCTCGATTTTTTTTTTTGAGATAAGCCATAACGCTTTTTGCCGTATGGCAGGGTGCTCCATCCTGCATGAAGATCAGTTGCTCTCCGTTTTTTGACCAATCCAACATTTGAGGCAGCAATCGGTTCTCAAGGACCTCTTTGTATTGGTCTCGTCTCATCATTCCATTCACTTTCTAGAAACGCCCAATTCCCTGGCCACAATGACCGACCAGATCATGACGAAGGGTAGATGCTTTACTGTCTTTACGATACAGTCGGGATGGAACTTTTCGTTGGGTCTACGGCGAACAAAGGCTGTCTTGCCCATCATCATTTGAAATGTTGGCTCATCCGAAAAACAGACCTGAAACAATGCTTGTTTTAACAGATAGAAACATATTATAACACATTAATCACCATATTTTCAATAAATACCTTTTCCCATTGTTCTACAGATCAGTGGCGGTGATTTCGAGCCCACTCTAGCCGCATTTTCTTCATGGAAGGAGTGAGTTTTGGTTTCTTGGCACCCCTCTTCTTTAAGCCTTTTGCGAATAGTTCGGTCCGATACAGCAACTCCCGCTTCCTGTATCATCTTTGTTAAAACCTTTAGAGGTTCTTTTCGGTTCTCCAGGCAGATGTTTCGGATAGTGCGATCAGCTCTAGGGGTGGTTTTCCGTTTGGAAGGGGATCTCTTAGAAACAAATTCTTCCTCATTGTCAATTTTTTCTTCGCCCTCGTCACAGTCTGGTGAGGAACCTTAACCAATTTTGCAATTTCTCGTTGAGAATAGTGTGTATTTTGCAGGAAATCTTTGATTTCTCCTACTTTTTTAGGTGAAACATCACATTTCTTCCCCATATCTGAAAATTTCAAGTGATAACTTAAGAATCATGAATTCGGGCCGATGATATTCAGATTTACCACATGCCAATGATTCCAAAACAGAATATAATCCTTGCATTAGATCATGTCACATGTTACAAATTACATCAGTATATTCATATTCTGGCATATTCTCTTTAGTTTAACCTTTAACTTACAATGGTCTAAAACAGCCTTTGACCTGCGATTGCGGTAAACGAATTGTATGTGAAGGAGACTTAGAAGAGTTATATTCTGTTTCATAGCCGAGGCAAATGTTCGTTTGCATAGATGGGTCGCATCTCCATTATGTGTAATAAGCAAAGGTTTCTCCGTTATAAATACAGAAATTCTTGCATACCATATTTCTATTAATATTATTAAAAAACATCAGAACTGATAACTGCCCCTTCTCTGACGAAGCATAGTAAATATTATGTATATCAATTATTTTGTTCCAATTAGTCCACAACTTCTGAAATATATGCTACAATGGTGGTGTTCTCTTTACTCTTCAATGTTTCTATGACCTTCCTATCCAACACCATATAATCCCATAATTCTGGTAGGGTCTGATGAAAAACGTGTCTCATCTAGATTATGTCGATACATAAGAATAGATTTGTCTGTCTAATACCCAAGACTGTAATATGGGGTTTTAACTGGTCATAGAATATACAAGTTGTGAAAGATCTCCTGTGGTCTGGTTTATACTTTTTTACAACATAAATTGCTGAGTCTACAACCAACGAGTCCTCCTTCCTCCTTCCTCCTTTAAATGGTGTCATTTATCGAATATAATTTCGAACCAAAGACATTAGGTCTTGCAACAGTGCTAATTAATACTAGGTAGGTTTTAGCTTAAATCGAAATCATTTATAAGACTAAAATCAGTTTTCCGGCTAATTTTTGTACTTAATTATAAATTTACCTATCTACTTTATCATCATCTCATAGGTTCCTGCTATGCAGTATTCTACAATATTTGTCAACAATATTTAACATCTAACGGCGTACTGCCTATCATAATGAGTCCACTGTTGAAAACTATTTCCCGCGTGTTATAAAAGTTTCTGATGCCAAATTTGGACGCATTTTAAAATAATTTATTTCTATACATTGATTATGCATGCATTCAAATTTAATTTCATTCATTTAGTATTCTCAATAATGTTATTAGAAATATAAGATTCTTTTTCAGGGACTTTTTAATTCATATCTGTTTTACTCGACCGGACCCTGTTTAAGATGTATACTAAACTACAGTATGCAAATTACCCTAATTGTTTTCGTGCAGTGATGCCTATTATGGGGTAATGGATTATTTACGGTCGACTTCACCGTTGTGAAATTATGGGAAGGTGTCAACCTTCGGTGATGAGACTAAAACCGCACTTACAAACCTCTGTTGCCAAAGGCTTGATTAGCCTAGGCGTCGTCTAAATAGTGTTCTATTAGAACAAGAGAAACGCGTGACTTCAACACCGACGACACCACAACATCCGTCGGCATCGCGATGCCAAGTAACATAATGAAAATGATCGGTTTGAAAGTTGACGCACAAAGCATGCAGCAGTGACAAGCGCTTATGGAAATCTCGAGTTCTGAACTTCCTGATTACAAGCTGAAGCTGAAAGCTGTTATATGCGGTATATTGTATTGCAACATATACACAATAGAAACGTTTTAGGGTTTCAACATTTCGAACTTCTTATCATAACTTATTCATCATATTAAATGAAAAGAGAAATATACTATAGATGAAATACAACTTTTACATTTTCAATGTATTGCATTCGACGAAATATCCAATTGAACTTTAAAGTAAAGTTGCAGGTGTATAAGGCGCCACATTGAATTTAAAGAAAAATATGTTACAGTTGGCCTTATGAAAGACTCGAAAGCATATAAAAGCGAAAAAATGCGTAGAAAATTCAAGCAGGACCCAATCGTCCGAATTTAAATTTCCTTTAAGGTCTTCTAAAGCATAAAATAATACAATTCAAAAAAAACTTATAGCGGCTATGGTTTCTAACATTAACTAAATAATGTTTATACAAAGTTAGTGAAAAAATAAGTATAAATCAATTTAAATACAAATGTTTGAAAATACAAAGAAGTATCTACTCGTATACACCGGCGTAATATCTATCGGGACAATTCCGTTGTAGACAGAAACACATTTTAATACATGTTAAGTTGTGATAACCATGATTTCAATTATCCTAATTTTAATATACAACTTCTTTTTTGAGTGCTTTGTCTTTTGCGATACATAGCAGTCTTATCTCCTAAACCTGTATTGCGCGATTTAAAGTAGCCTTGACAAAAAAACACCTACAGCTTAATGTGGGCTCCGAAACACGAGAAATGTAAACACTTCTACTCCAGAGAAGATTTACTAGGCGATTTACCATTGTAAAATCCGATGTTCAGGTACTGGGAATTGAACCCAAGACATTCAGCGTAGAAATCTTCTAGCCCACGATTGCCTCAATAATCAACTACAACTGTTTAATAATTAACATTAACATCTGTAGAACAGCACGTGGCAAGTATTACATACGTCATTGATATGTATAGAAAACGGTGCTTAAAATGTGTAATAATAGTAACCTCTAAATGTTCGAAAAACTTTCTATGCTAGTTGCAATTTAATCAGCTAACTGGTTGACCTAACGAAATAAGAGAAAATGCACATATTTATAAACGCAAATAGCACAAATAGTGAAAAATGGCAAACAAAGCATCCGCAAGAAGAGAGCCGGAGGAACGTGTTACAAGTCTGAAGGGAACCAATCACCTCCAGTAAATCCTAGTTGAAATGAAAACATTTTCGTGATTACTGCATAAAAAATAAACCAATTAGGAATTAATGCTTTAAGTATTAGTTAATTGCCAAAATAAGGAATTAAACAAAAACGGTAGCATGATTTTAGTATATAGTTTTGTTCCCATACTTTATTATCTTTGTATCTATACATCTGTTTAATACTTTTAGGCGAGGCGGTATATTACTTTCCTGTCATATATTTTTGCTCGTTTTGATATACTTACAAAGTATAATAATTAAATTAATTGCAACTCAAATAAATGTATAATAATATATAAATATTATGTATTAAAAATTGAAAACTAAATTTAAATTTAAACTAGAATAAACTATATAGAAGCCATAATTGATAAAAATTCATAGCATGGAATTTGCTTCAAATAACCCTCTTTTATAAAAAAATCTGCTTGGAACTACAACTCCGTTCGGCAAAAAGTGGAGCTGTGTCAGAAATCTGCTACGGGTATAAAGAATGTATTTCCTGGTTTTTCACATTAGAACGTTTTGTGAAAATACTCAAAGGCTAAGCAATACTGCGTGCAAAAAGTGAAACGAAGCGTGGATAACATCATAAAGGGGGCTAAAATTTCATGGGGCCGGGCCCCATTTGATCTTACATGTGTAAAAGCGAACCGTATCTGTCGTAGCGTAGCAAACGTAGTAAACGTAGTGAAGTAGTAAAGTAGCGAGATGTAAGAAGGAAGAGGTGTGTGCGGGAAGGGCGCTGGGGAACCGGCAGCTACCGGCGGTGGCGGCGAGATCAAAGGATCGTCACCTCTCGAACACGCACCCTCCTTAAACCGCCGACCCAAATCCACGGTGTTGAAAGCAAAGAAGTGACTGAATTCGGCGTGTTTTGAAAGGGCCGAAGCAAAGTCGTGTGGAGCTTTCAATAGAGACAGATCTGATGCGTGACTTTCTATCTTAATCCCTCAAAGACTCGCCGACAAGCTGGATATTGCGAAGTTTTATTTCTGAGCAACTTGCTCGATTGATCAATTTGTGATTAAGAACGTCAATTGCTTTGTGGTTTATTTGAGGCTTTCCGTTCGAATTCTCCTCCTTTCTGCTGCTCTTGTTTCTTTCAATGCGGCGGTATATGCTTTGATATACAATACACCCGCCCTTCAGTTTTTGTGGTCGTGTACCTACACAA
Source organism: Limonius californicus (assembly GCA_014611495.1). Taxonomy (NCBI): domain Eukaryota; kingdom Metazoa; phylum Arthropoda; class Insecta; order Coleoptera; family Elateridae; genus Limonius; species Limonius californicus. Next base: position 5,648 of record JABXWE010027423.1, on the reverse strand, counting down.
AAAATTACAACACAATCATCTTAAATTAGGTTCCTACATAATGTATGTAGAGGCACTACTCGAAAATAATTCCCAGATTGCGTATGCCAAAACAAAAAATTCGTTAAGGGGGCATACCATCACTATTTGTATGAGGAACGCTCTAGCTCGACCACAAAGATCCTTTATTCCAAACAGCACTATTTATAAATTTAAGCTTACATTCTTTTCTAACCAAAGCGGTTATACAATACTAAAATTAAATGTTTTGATCGTAATAGCTGTAACTAAATGGAAGTCTTTAAATAACAGCTGGACGAGTAGAACTTCTAAAAGAACCACAAGTTTTGTAATAATTGGTATTTGTAGCTGGTCAGCAGATGTGTAAATACATCAAAGAAACAGTTGAAGTCAAGTGACGATTTTATTATTAAACATCATAGTTCTATCTCTTTTGAGACATCAAATAACCTTCAAAGCCAAAATTTTAAATAGAAATACGTCGTAAATAAACACCTCTTCTCGCAACAATGTATTATAGAAAGTAGACGAACAGGGAAGACACAAAATTGGTAATAATGTTTTGAATGCATCTACAACGTCTGGTTAGTGTCTTAATGTCGTACTAATAATATTCCCGTTACAATACAGAAAATACAAAAACAGTTCTGTTTGTATTGTCACGAAGCGTTCAATATTTTTGACGTTTGATTGAAACAAGTTATTAGACTATAATTGGGTTTATTAATTTATGCAATATAATATTTAGTGATTTGTCACTCTAATAAACGTAAATTTTCTTAAGGTGGCGATTAAGATTTATTGAATGTAACAGTGACATATTAGACATCTTCGAACATTTAAAGGCTGTCTTTCTATACCACACAACCCATAAATAGAATAGAATTTGTTTCATATTTTTTGTTAATATTCGTTTCGATTGGGAGAGATCTAGGACGCGGTTTTCCAAGCATTTCTTTACATTTAGGCCACATTTGGCCATTGTACACCCTAACTATAAATTTTGCCCATACAGAGTAGTTCCAACCCCAGTAGTGATTTTTAACTTGTCACAAATCGTAGTGGCTTTACTTTTTATCCGACAGAAAGCCTACTTTCCGATTTTTCCCTGAGAGAAGTATTTCACCGACCTCCGCCAGATTCGAACCCGCGTCCTTGGATCTATAGGCAAGTGCGCTTACCACTAGACCACCGAGGCCGGCATATTTCATATTAATGCTAATCATAATAAGATAATATCCTGATAGACTACGACAGTTATTCATCGATTCCTAAGTTACATTTACGTAAGTTAAAAACACCCCGGTAGAAATAGTAAAAAAGTAGAAGTAGAGAAAAAGCGAAGATTTAAAATGAGTAATAAAATGTTAAATAGATCTAACACATGTGATTATTGTATTATTACTAATATTCCTCTGCCAATACAAGATATTATATGAAACTACATAAAAAAATCTCTTTCTAATGCAATATTGTTACGAAGTGGACTACTACTAACATTGTCTAATTCTTCTAAACACTGTTATTAGAACGCGTTTTTAAGCTATAACTGGGTTGTTAACAAGAAAGAATCAATCAATACTAGTTATATAAATACAATCTCCTATTACGAGAATATTACTGCTACACAACTAAGAGACCATTTAAAAACTCCTCATAAGTGGCAAACCACGTCTTAAACAACCTTATCCTAGGAAGTAGCTTGTATACTAGCAATGCCTTTAATACTAAGCTAGAAGAGGAAATACTTGTCTTTCTACAAGGAATGTTATTCGAGACGGCGGCATATAGTTTATGCGCGAAAATCTTTGAACCGTTGCACGAAAACCAATATTTTATTAAACTAAACATTACTACTATTGGTAAAATATAATCCTGTTCAGTACAGTAAGAGTTTGTGTCTATTTTTCCAATGTATGCTGTAGCACCGTCTTGTTGAAATCACGTAGGCCGACAATAACGTTATTTATACGGATATAAAAAATAGTTTTATCATTTCAGGCGTTGTTACGCTGTATGGCATGTTTACTGAACGATAATATTTGAGTAATTTAAAAAATTATAACTTCCCAGAAGCATGATAGCATACCAACCAAACAGCCGTGTTAAAAAAATTGCAACGTACGTAATTTGAAAACCAATTATTAAGGCTGTTATGTATTTATAACGATTCAAAATCGGTTAATCCTTTTTGCAGAATCCTGTAGGAGACCCTTTTCATTTTTTTTTATTTGTTTTCTACCACTGACACAAATATAAAGGATTAATAGAGAACTTTTTATGGGCAAGTATAATCTACATTTAGCATACCATATAATATTAATGATAAAATTAATATTTTACCCAAGCTACATCGAATTTTTTAATAATCAAGAATTTAAATGCACTGCAAACTTTTTCATGACAGGGTACATGAAAAATTATTCTAATTATACGGTGCACCGTAGAAGATTTGCGGGAGCTATTGACTAAAAATTCATAAAAACTTTTATTTTTTTTAAGTAAATAATTTAATATCACAATTAAAAAAGCATATAATATATGGATTTGTATTAAGTCTCTACAAATTTACAGAGCAACAGGTACAGATAATATGCAATAAATAAATTTTTGAAATTTTTAAACTTTCTATGATTATAAATAACTAATGATAGTATGGTTTACAATGGGCCAAATGTGGCCTAAGTGCATACAGATGCGTCCTAAATCTCGCTCTTTCAAATCATCATCATCATCATCATCATGGTATCTAATACGCCATTGATTTAATCAAATAGTCCTTCATGTATCGTGTTGTAGTTAATATTTTACTATTTAAGATTCGCTACTACTTTCCTGAACAAGCTATTCCAAAATGGGAAACGTCAAATGGACTTTTTTGACAGATCCCAGTACAGATAGTACTATTTTCAAATTGGTTGTTAATTTAGTAAATAGTGATTTACGCCAATTATTTAAAAAGAAAAGTGGGGAAAAGTATTATCTTCGGGTTGAACGGATACGGTGGTGAAAGTTTATACAACCTTGAATCCTTAGACTTCCAAAGTTACTTTGAAATCTTTAAATTGTCTAAATTCTGAAGTTTCTACTGAAGACAACAAATTATTTTCCGTAACACGTATTGAGATGTTCTAAATATTGTAGCCGTAAGAGGTTGGCACTAAGTTCTATACTATATTTTACTTTATTATTGTTGTCAACATTTACATCATTACTTAGTTGCAGATAGCATTATTACCCCTCGCCCGCGGAAATAATTTCAGTTGCGCGGAAGGCGGAAATGGCCCTCCAGTAACCCGGCTCGTATTTTGGTGTTTGTACATCAATTTTAAAACATCAAATTGTCTATACCCCTGATAGAAGCTTGTACATGATCATGTAATTACAATACTTTTGTTCGTTTACAACCATTTACAGTTATCAACCTGCACACTAAAAATGGCCATGGACATCTAGAAATGTCGAGTCTAGTCAATAAAAGTCTTCTTACAAATACCGTAAAAATTACTTCTAACATGACTTGCTTTATCGTTTTCAGTAATCTGTCCATAAGCCGCCCAAATAAATTTAACAACTATTGTACCTACCAGTTTGTTTATTTTCATTGGCTACACAGAAAACAAACCTTCCGGTCTCAAGTGATCCGAGCGGATTATCTCAGGTATACCAAACATTTTTTCATGAAATTTATATTAATGTATCTTCATAACAGCTTCAAGGAATACACAAACACCTCAAGCAGTATTTTGAAGAATGTGGAAATTATTTAACATAAACGTGAAAATCGGGGTCACTTGAGAGCCAGTCCGAGGGTCAAGCAAGTGCTAGGTCGTAAATTAAGTAAAACTTCAACCAGTAACTATCAAATTAATTAATTAGGGATGCAAGCTAAAGTAAACATGTACCTTTCCCACTTCCATTTCCATTTAGGATCTTTTAATTACTCCTAAAATAAGCTACTATTAAAAATATCTTTCTGTATAATTTATAATATATATTATACATAATAATTGTACGAACTCATATTATACAACCTATTTTATTTCAATGCGTGCGCATCAAATTAAATTAAAAATTTTTCGAGATTTGTAAACTTATAACGAAAGCACCAAACGGCTTCTATTAATATTCAGCGAACTTAAAGGGGCCGTCAGAAATTGACTGGAGATGTAAAGGAAGAAATAGAGTGTATTAACATATGTATTCCTTTTCTTTTCATTGAAGCCACCATAAATCACACACAGAAAGCAAGATAGCATATCTTATCTAACAGAATTTATGGAAAAGAAAGATTTTCAATTACATCCTACAGTAAACAGCATTTGTCATTGCCGAGATCAATCAATAATAAAAATTCGAAACCTACCGAACGTACGGGCGCATCATCATTTACAGCGTTGGGTATCTTTTCAATCAATAACCTTTAATCTTTGGGCTGATTTATATTCGCCATATTTCATGTTTCGGGATCACTAGGCACACTGAAAAAATGACTAATAAAAATTGAAAAATGATGTTATCAGTACTTTCTAGCATTTTATTGCTACGAGAAATATGGATCCCCAGAAGAGAAATATGGGAATATAAATAACATAAAACGTACTAAAGTATCCATAAAATATACGAAATAACTTTGATTGCCGGATCTGCTCAGAAATGGATATTAAAGGAAGATGAGAAACTAACTTCGTATTAAATGATAATTTACTCCTTCTATCGTACTCATGGTAAATCTGCTGCGCTTGAATAAATCTAAAATGCAAGTCCGAATTAGAGAGTACAAAAAATAAAACAAAAATCTGAATTTTAACTATTCTAAAGCAGCTACCGCATTTTAAATGAAACTCTACCCATAGTTGATGCTCGTCTTAAGCTCAACTGGAGATCAAGAGCAGGTGTATCTCTCATTCTGTATAACATAAAGAGAATATAATGAATTTTTAACGAGCTAAACTTCCATGTTGTATTTTTCCTTTTCGCGGCGTTACATTAAACGTTCACTAAATGCAGTATAGACACAAAAGCCGCGGGGTAGGCGATACTACTTTTATAACGCTTAAGGAATGCTGCGGACCGCATTTTGTAAATTTTCAGGATATTCTATTAAATTTAACATTTTACACTTATTGTATTGTCGCGATTTTAAATTATTGCGAAACTGTTTTTAAACTGCAAACAAAGCTAAAAGTTGGATGTAGTTAAAAATCCATTATTACGAAAGAAAATTGTTGCGGTTGAACATATAGTTAGTAGCACATACCCACCTCATTTAAAATAATAGTGAGTGCTGAATAAGGTTTTGATTAACAAGAATTATCAAATATGTTTGAAGGTATGTAATTAGGATCACGTTTAAAATAGAGAAAGAAATGATATCATTTCAATGGCCACCCCGTTTTTAAATTTATGATTTATTAGTATGTCATTTCCTAAATTTTTACTTTCCCATACCTTATAGGTATAGGGTAAGTATTGAATTCATGAAAATTTTCGAAATAGAGATTTTAACGGAAATATCCGTTTTGGGTCTCTAGGAACCCAAAAAAGTGGTTTTTAAAAAATGTCTGTCTGTGGGTGGGTATGTATGTACGTACGTATGTACGTATGTGACGCTCCTACAGCCGAAAGTATTGCTCCGATTTTGATGC
>JABXWE010027422.1:0-11725 GCA_014611495.1 Limonius californicus | reverse complement strand
AATAATACATTTGATTGCAATATTTAACTGTTTAACACGCCTTTAGTAAATCACTATACTGGATTACTATATTTGTCTGAAAAATCTCAGAGCCCGTATTCTTTTATGATTAGAAATATCAGAAATTTTCTTTTAAACATGTGCTGTATTCAACTTCTAAGTTCTAAAAATAATAAATAATGTTTTATGCAGTTTTATCTAAATGCACAACATGCATATAACTGTTGGGACTAATGATTAGTTAGTAATGTAAAAATTATACATTACTTATTTCTTTATAGTACTTAAAATTACTGTTTAACAGAACACTATATTTTTTACGACCAAAGAAATCCCCTCACTAGATTGAGGTGGACAGAAGTGATCCCTATCACTGTGATGTCTCTCATTTTCTATTTCGTACACAATTGAATATTTATTTTTATATAAAAAATCATGATCTTTAGATCGTTAATTTTGACAACCCTGAATGTAAAGGTCACCCATTTAACGCAGACTACAAGTGATTTTTGCCTGTTGCTCTTACGCAGCTACACACAGCACTGGCTTGTTTATGAACATATAGTGAAATAATAAATAAACATAGAAAAATGAGTTTATATTACTACAATATAAAAGCAACAGAACTACATAAACTTATACTGAGTATGAATATACAGTTTTTCGTATCTCATTCTATATGTTTTAAAGTCCCCTGTTTCCCAGTCGTTTTAATTTTAAATTAATCATTCTTTTAGTAATCCATTACCTGTTCCTTTCTGGGTCATTTTCTCCGATACGTTGTGATACTGATACACTAGTCTTTCTGACTCTAGAGTTGTTACAATATCTATATCCACTTCTTATCACCTCGTTTCTAATTATGTCCAAATATGTAAACCTACAGCTGCGCCGCACTTGCACCTTTTCCCTTCAAAAGCAAACAGTAGGTCACTAAATCTAGAATTTTGAAGACTCATCGAAGACATTGGAGACAGTAATTTGAAAACTAATTTCGGGTGTATATCGCATCACTAAGTTGTATCACTATCTTCTTCTACGTCTTATATCCCTATGTTCCTAAACGGCGTCAGGTGCTTCGGCCCACTTCCGATAGATATGTCTATTTCCTAGTATTCTATTCAGCGCTGCCAACGTTTTCCCTTCTTACTGAGCTGTTTTTTTTTGCAATGTTGCCTGTCCACGTTCTTTTTGGTCTCTGGTTTGGTCGACTGTCTTCCGTTTTGGTTCTACTGCATTTCTTGGGTTAGGTGTTCTGCCATTTTCTGTGCATCTATGTCATTTTAGTTACTGTACTGTTCGACGTATGTCTTTATTTATTTATCTTTAGTTCTATTTATCTCAATTTACAGTATAAGGAAATAAAGAAACGAATCTATATGTATACACCTTGTGAATATGGTTAACCGCTTTGAGTATCTTAGGCAAACTACATTTGAATGGCCAGCTGAATTGTTTTGATAAAACGTCACTTTATCCATGAATACTTTTGTTCATTTGGTCTAAACAATTACTACAATACATGCATTTTATTGTTGTGCCTTTTGGAGGATACTCTATCAGCAGTATCCATGAAGCATCCCAAAACTTTGCAGACATGGCCTTCTTTAATGGCAGACGACAGTGATGTCTCCATTGTTTTGATTGCTGTTTTCGTTCGGATGTATAGAGCTGGATCTATGTTTTAAATGTCGCAGAAATTTTGTGGTGCTTTTCATATCTAATTCCTTAGTTGAGATATGAAATGTATGTTAATCTGAGAAGCTTGCAGCCCTGATAATTTCAGAAACTCGAGCGTTCCTTTAAAACTATATCACAAATTTCTAAAATAATATCGGGTATTGTTAGGGTCGTTTTTCAGGCTTTCAAGAACACATTTAAATTCAGTAATATATTCAATTGTATGCAATCAACTACTTGGCAGAATGATGATATTTTCCAGCTGCTCATATGACAGAGGAAACAGCTCTTGCGATAATAATTTCAGAACTGGTAATGCTATAAATAGTTCATTTTAAATGATCCTAGAATAATCTATATAATATAATGTCCCTTCCTAGTTTCCAAACTTGCTTATCTTGCCACTGATTTTCGTGGCCTCTAGACCGTTTTGCTTTTACAACTTCTGCGTTCCATTTTGTTCTCCGTCTTCCCCTTTTCTTTTTGTATTGGGTGTCCATTTCCATACCTTTTGAGGCCAACGCTCTTCGGACATCCTTCTGATATGTCCATGCCATTTCAATCTCTTTGATTATATAGTATTTATCATTTCTTCATCCACGTTCATTCGTTTGTTTGATTACGGCTTTGAGAATTCTTTGCAAATGTAAAATACCGCACAATTTTTGCCAGAGGTTCAGTTCAACGGCATTTATTCGTTGTTCTGTTCTTTTGTTTATTATCCAAACTTCGAAGCCTTATGTCGCAATGCTTTCTATTATGGTTTTAAATATTCTGCCTTTTGTAGATTTAGTAATTCTATCACTCCACAGTAGTGAATTTATTTGTGGTATGGCTTTTCTGCCATTTCCGATTTTATTGCTTATGTCATTCGTAAACGTTCCATCTAAAGTTATTGTTACTCCAAGATATTTATACTTTTCGCAGCATTTAACTGTTTCTTCTTCGCTAATGATATCGCTGCCTTTGCCTCCAATAACCATATATTCAGTCTTTGCCATGTTTATCTCTAACCCCCATTTCTAGTACTCCTCTTTTAATGTCGTAAGCATATACTCCACGTCCTCTTGATCTGATGCTAAATTGACCTGATCGTCAACAAAAGAGAGGATGTATAGTCATCTCCAATCTGTACTCCCATCTCACGGCGTTTACGCTTCCATTGTTGTAATACTTTGCTTAGGTATATTTTAAATAACGTAGGTGAAACACTACATCCTTGTCGTAGTCCTTTATTGCATATAAATTCCTTCGAAATTGTGTTGTTGCCCATTTTAACTGCACTTCTGTTACCAAACATTTGTTTCACAGCATTGAAATATGTAGTGCTGATATTACTTTCTTCCAGTGGTAAACCTTATTGTAACCCTAAAGAGTGTCTTAAAATATCCCGATAAAATATCCTACTGTGTCTAGAAGAGATGCAAACTTGAAATCATGAGCAAACGCACAGTTTTATCTGTTTCCCCAGCAGGATGCTGAGAGCAGAGAATTGAAAAGTTATGGCAATAGTAACTCTATTCTGCTTGAAAAATATGTTAACACACGGCCACAAGTAGCAGAAAATTATGAAATTAGTAATGTAGTTCAAATCCTTAAAATCTGGAAATTATTACTCATAAGTAAAGAGCAGATAATATGCACGACAAAATTGAAATATATGCAGAGAGTTTTTGGAAAATATGCATATACTTGGGCCATATATGCAGCAATATATATATAAAAATAACAAGAATAATTAATAAAAGTTGTTTACTCAGGTATAATAAATTTTATTGGACAAAATCAACAAATACATACCCTAATTAACTTACTCGTATTATATATAAAAACTAAGCCTAGAACTATTAGTCTAAGAACTATTTCTAAAATAATTTATCATTAGAAGTTGTTCGAAATTTTCTAACAAGAAATTATGCTTCCTATCTGAAAACATAATGTTTATAAATAGAAAAGCTTCTTTCTACGTCGACAAAAGTAATGGGTGCATTTTTTTAACTTAACACTGAATTCCAAATTGAAACTGAACTTATTCTGTCTTACTATTTCGCCTCTAAGAACTTGGTTAATTTGTTTTAAGTTCAGAAACCCCTCATTTTTTTGTATGACACTGTTAAATTTTTGATATATGAGAGCACCTATTTCACCCTTAACTTTCTTACACAATCTATTCAAATTCGTTTATGATTTCAATTGATTCTGAAAGAATCATCCCTTGAGTTTCTAATTTGCGAATGGAGTTTGAAACGAAGCTATAGTTTGATTTAATAAAACGCTGAGGCAATTCTGTCGATTTCACTAATTTTTTACAATTATCCAAAGCGGCGCTGGAATCAGTTATTTGAAGAATTACATCTTTAATACCTTGGTATGATATGGTAGGTATGTATCCAACTCAATATCCACCCTCCATTGATAAACAAGTAATAAAATGGATTAGGTCGGTACTTCAAACTTCAAACTGTCGGGAATTCTAGGCAGAGGTCTTTGGCTGTCCGGCTGTGAATTGTCGGTGATCTGTGTACACTACTCGGAATTTCATAATCTTGTTTTGACCACTTGACGAAAATTTACAAACCAGTAATGCAAAAGGCCAAATTATGCAAGTTTATGCAACTTTTGCAAAAATATGCAGCGAACGCCCAAATATGCAATATATGCAATCACTAATTAGCGTTAATTATCTCTTATCAGTGTAATTCGTCCATATAATTGACTATAGTGAAAGTTATGCAAAAATAAAATATATACGCTTTGCATATAATTCGCTCTTTTGTCATAAGTATAGCAATAACTGCACTAAAATAAAGTCCATAATTAAAGCAACGTACATAAAAAACTCACGTAAAGTTGAAATGGCTTACGTAACTCTTTCGACCTACAATATATTAACTTAGATTCCCAGGCTTTTAAAAATTCTGCTCTTGAAAGCCATAAAAGAACTTGAGCGGAATTTTAAGCGGTCAGCTGTATAATGCACTTGAGAAAATTTTAGTTGCTGTTATGTACCTGTTTTTACAATTAGTGTACTTGTTTCAAATGGTCATTATTACTTTAAATGAGGCATATTATACTGCGGCTTTTAATATTTTGCGTTATGCATGAATTAAGTACTGTAATTAAGGAGTAAAGATATACAATGCTAATACTGGAATCATTGTATGACTGCGAAAGGAATGAAATTCTTAACAAACATTATTTACATTTACCATCTAACGAAGTTTAATAAAATAGACAGCTGGGTATTTTTATTTGAAATTCCTGTTAAAATAAACTAATCTTTTCAAATAAATTACTGCATTTGCAGTAGTGTGAAAAAGTTCTGCATCACTAAGGCGAGTAGTTCTTTCTTGGAGGTTAACATAACATTTTGACATAATATCTGAATAATAAATTTAAATAAATATCTTATTATTAATATGTCTTAATAATATTGTCTCCTTTCACTTAATTTAAATTTATTAAATTCTAATACCGTGTGGCACCACCTCTGGCAGGAATAACTGCTCTGCACCTCACTGGTATACTCTCAATGCAATTATCAATATGTTCTTGTGGAATTTGATGCCACCGTACCGCTAATACATCCCTCAGCTGTTTCACAGTAGTAGGCCTTGGATTATGATGATCCAGCTGTCTCTGCAAAAGGTACTGCTCGATGGGGTTGAGGTCTAGAGATAGCGAAGGAAGAGCAAGATGGTTTATTTCCTCATCTCGAAGCATCTGTAAAACAACCCGAGCACAATGCCGCCTTACATTGTCGTCAAGAAAAACAAAATATTCCCATCTAACAGCGTTGCGACGGTTCAGAACATGGTCTATAATAATCTCTTGGGCATAACGTTCGCCCGTGAGTATACCATTAAAGATGAAGGTCAGTACGCCACCCTAAAGAAATTCCAGCCCATACCACCGGGTGGAATGGTCAAGACGTAGGCTTTAAGAAGCGACACCGTGGGATGATATACTATTTTCGGACGAGTCCAGGTATTGTCTCAACAATGATAGCCCGCGTCAAAGAGTATATCGCAGTGTCAGAAATTGTACTTTACCTCAGGATACCCAACCAGTGGTTGCCTTTGGTAGCGGTGGTCTTGTGTCTTCATTGACCCCACAGTTCTTGCAGGTCATCTCAGGAGCGGTATGAGGTAAGTCCTACCTCAAACAATCGATTTCTTTCAGTTTGTTCAGATACTCGATTTCCTGTGGCATTCTGGTGCAGTTGCTGTAGATGTCGAGCAGTTGAAAAGGGGTACATTCTTGCATCAATTACCAGAAGTCGATCCTCACGAGGTGTCGTGATGCGAAAAAATCCATTTCCAGGCCTTCTTGCAGTCATACCTGTTCCTCTAAGACGCGAAAGGGCACGTGAAATTACGCTCTGCGTTGTTCCTAACATATCAGCAACGTCGACCTGGCGATCTCCTCTTTGGTATTTTGCTGTTCTATTGTTAAATGGTTTCTCTGCATTGTTGTTTATTATTAAGAACACAAATGTAACATACGAATAAGAAAACAATGAACAAAAAATATCTTAAGAAGAGAGGAATGACTATTCAATCTAACACACAAACTAGACTTGACACTAATACAGTTAAACAATTGCAACTGAATTCGATTGTTTTTTGTTTTCTAACACCAAACATTGCTGCTTGCTCTAATTATCAATAATAGACGACCATTAGCCGCCAAATACAAACATATATGCTCTATATTACAATATCCCTATTCATTTTTGAGTAGTTTATTATCAAAGTTGCGCCAAATACCATATCAACTTATTCGACGAAGAGTGGTATGCAATTATTTTCCATCATAATGAAGGAGTTTCCACCTATGTAACCACTCATAAAATACAGTGTAATCGATCAATTGTCGTTCGAATAATTACGAAGTATGCCTAAATCGGAAAAATTGAAAATAAATTCCGGAGTAGCCAATTAATAATATCCTCTATTAGAAATGCTGTTGTCTTAATGAGAACCAGTCTATCTGACAGGTACATCAATTCTACAGAACTGGCCAACTGGTGTGAGTATGTGTACGTATAATGTGAGAGAAAGCCTTCTTAATTTTGGAATGCGAAGATGTAGAGCAAGCAAGAATCCACTGCTTTTCGAGAAAAGAAGACTGACTCGTTCGCGATGGGCAGAAAAACAGCTTCATTGGACACCAGAACAGTAGCAACCGTGCTATATATCGGCGACGTAGTTATTAAGCTTTGGAAACCACAGGAAAACACGGGTATAAAACTACAAGAAGGATTCAGTGCTATACGCCGATGATTTAACAGTAATTCAAAACAGCAAAGATGACGCAAAGATCAATATATTGTCTCAAAATACTCAGCGAAGATCATAATTTATAAATATCTAAAGATGGAACAAATGTAATAGCTTTTCAAGGAAATCAATAACTGCCGTCGAAAATAATTATTTCTCGTAATATGTGGTGGTAGTTGGTAGAGCGCTCGCTTTCTGAGAAAACTTTGATGCTTGGGTTGCAACCTAAACCATACTATGCAGATTTATAAAAATCTTGTCGGCAACCCACCATGGATTTTCCCATCCGGCTTGCGACCGTGGAATCTTAATGCTAAAAACCTTTTCTGGAATTTCTGTCGTTCGAATTCGACGCTAAACTGTATGTCCCCCGTGCTTCTACTTTAGCGCTGAGGAGAAACACGTGGAGAAGAGGCCGATGCCAAGTAGTGGGACAGGAAGGCTGTCAATAAAAAATAGAAATAAGACGTTAGAACAGGTCTCTCATTTCAACTATCTAGGCTGTGATACCACGTATGAGAATAAAAAAATATGAAGAGAATAAGATTTGCAAACTTGAAGCAATCTGCGGAACAATGAACAGAATTTTAAAACACAAAACGAGAAAGAAAACAAGAATGAAATTTTACAAGACCATGGCCGTTCCTGTACTTACTTATGGAAGCGAGTCATGGATAATTAATGCAAAGAGTAAATCCAACATACAGGCAGCGGGAATGAGATTCCTCAGAAGCATTAAAGGGAGCACGAGCACAGGTAGATTAAGAAATGTGGAAATAAGAGACGAATTAGACATGTTCAACGTAAGAGGGCGCTGAGATTAGAGATTATTATACCCAATTGCACCTTACAGGGAACAGAACTTTCCTACACCGTAACTGTAACTGTCAAAGTAATATTATGTGTGAATGGCCAATCTTCAATTACCTTAATTTTTGGAATTGTCTTTAGATTGCGGTCTAATCTAAACATATAAGTCTTTAAACTTGAACATTCGTCGTATTATATAGAACGAACAATGGCAGATCCGTATGAACAATATTCCAGTTTTAGTAAATTAAAGGCCGTCGATGAAGCAGTGCGAATACGTGCTGTCAGTCGAGGTCACTGTGAAATGGGGTCCGATCGGCCGCGTGGTCGACCCCCGGCGGAGGAGACCGTATTTCACTTAATTAAGTTTAGGATGCATGTTTCATCAATGGCTGGTTTGTAAGGGACGCCTACACCCCCCTGAAGTAGTGCGAAAGCAATTCCGGGGGGCGGGGGTAGGAATGATTGGGAAAAAAATCTTCGTAAATTAAGAATTTTGACGTGATTGGAAGATCTGTAAGATTTTCTGTTTACGATGGTTTTTCGCATCACAACAATTGAACAACATACGTCCAAACTGGTTTGATAGTAATTTTCTAAAGTAAAAATTCGTTTTCTAATGAGACTTGCGAACGTGTCCCAAAAAGCTAGTAGAATTGCTTCAGTTTTAAACTCATTCGTTTTTTCTTTGCTTAGATGTGAGATCGCCATATTAGTCGTTAATCCAGATGAAGCCCAAGGTGTTTCACCTTTGTATTTGAGGGAACTTGAACGCACTTACTGCGTCTGTTGCAGAATGTGACTTGTGTCGATTTGTTTTCGTTTACCGTTATCCTCCATTTCTTTAGCCATTCGTTTAAGCTGCTGTAAGTTGTCTAATGCTTCATATGGGCCTTCGCATGTATAGTCGCATCGTCCGTGAATGTGGACATTAATGTGTTTCCGCTGTTGAGTATGTCGGCTGCATACACCGGGTACAGAAACGGCCCAAGCACGCTGCCCTGAGGAACACCAGCATGGATTTCATAGTCGTCAGAAGTTTCATTATTGTGATTAGTTTGGTAGCATCTGTCGGACAGGTACGATTTTAGGAGAAAATAATATGGACTGGGAATGTGGAGTTTAATTTAAGTAACAACCCTATATACCAGACACGATCAAAAGCCTGCGCCTATAAAGACCCAAGCAGTATATCCCTTTTTCTAGACTTCTTGTAATTATGTTAACTATTTTGTGTGACTGCTGAGTGGTAGAATATCTTTCCTGAAATCCGAATAGGTGGTCTAATTAGATATAGTTTATATTGATGTCATTTTTGAACCGGTTGAAGTGTAGACGGTATGGGCAGCAGACTTACGAGTCGATAAGATATTGTTGATTAGGTGTTTTTTCCGGTTTGATGGTCATAATAATTTCCATATTAGTGGATAGTAGGGTAGGGGTAACATTCCATTAAAGATAGTTGTAAGCACCACCAAGGTTTTCATAGGTAACTGTTTAAGCATTTGACCTGTGATAAGGACGTACCCCGGAGATTATTGATTTTTAATGTACGAGGCTGTTTCAAATGAAATCCGGATTGTGATTATACTTGTTTATTTAATAACCGAATTGACAAAAAAATGTTATCACTTTTCTATATAGTGCTCCTGCCTCTTAATACACCTTTTCCAACTATCAACCAAAGCCTCTATTCCATCGGAGAAGAATTCTTTTGGTTTTGTGCGAAACCACTTATGCACCGCATTTTCACGCTCTCATCATCCGGAAAATGCAGCCCACCTAAATCTCTTTTAAGTGCTCCAAACATATGGTAATCGCTTGGTGTTAGATCGGGAGAATACGGAGGATGTTCAGTAACTTCAAATCTAAGTTTTTCTATTACTGCCTTGGTTTCCATCGAGCAATGCGGCCGAGCATTGTCGTGTTGGAGCAAAACACTTTTGACAGAAATCCGCAACGTTTGTCCTTATTGCTGGCTGCAGATTATCTTTTAATAGGTTGCACTATGAAGCACTATTGACTGTAGTACCCTTCATCATGTAATCTTCTAGAAGCACTGATTTCTTATCCCAAAACACAGTCAATATTGCTTTTCCAACCGATGGAGCAGCTTTAAATTTTTTGGGTTTTGGTGATGCTGAGTGACGCCATTCTTTTGACGATTGCTTACATTCTGGCTGAAAATGGTGAACCCAGGATTCATCACCGGTCACTATACGATTAAAAAGGTAGCTCCCTCTTTCTCATAACGTAACAGAAGAACAGTACAAGCTTCAATCCTTCTTTGTTTAAGTTCAGGCGTTAATTGCCTAGGGACCCATCTCGCACAAACTGTTCGGTATTTCAACTGCTCAAAAACAATATTATGTGTAGAGCCGCCACTTACATTAATTTTTAAAGCAATTTCTTTTAGTTTTAAGCGTCTGTTTTGTAAAATGAGCTCTCGCACAGTTTTAATGTTCTTTTCAGTGATTACACGGTTTGCTTGTCCCGGTCGTGGTGCATCTTTCACAGTTTCGGTGCCTCTTTTAAACTTTTTTGCCCATTCATACACATTGAACGAGCTAAACAGCTACTTCCGTACACCTTAAGCATTCTGGAATGAATTTCAGAAGGATTCACTCCTTCTGCAGTTAAAAATTTTATCGCAGAACGCATTTCTTCGCTGGTGCAACTTTGAAATGACGCCATAGCTGTCAACTGAGGAGGAATTAAATTTTTCTTTTGTTTCCAGACACTTAATAATCAATTGATGGCCTCCATAAATGTGTGAACTAAGTCATTATTTTCATTATTGGTAATAGGGAATGTATTTAACTTAGTTAAAGACGCAATCCGGATTTCATTTGAAACAGCCTCGTATTTAATTCCTTGTTTTACTTCTCTACGGGAGAAAGTTTTGTATTTACTGGGAGAGATATCAGGGGATATTTAGGGAATCTTTGACTTTGTTATCGTGGATTCCGGAATCTGGCTAAGTGCGTCTAAAAATTTGAGAGAGATGTTCAGCGAATGTATTCACTTACTCTTTGTGTGATCTGGTCCAACTGCCGTCTTGTTTTCTTATTGGTGGGACAGTGGTTTTCAGTCTTTTGAATTTTTTAGTAGCTTTTTAAATTGTGTAATCTTCTTTAGATAAGTTTGTAATGCAATTTTCGAACTTCTCATTTCTCGCTTGTGAAATGGTTCTGCGGAGTAGATTGGTAAGTCTGATGTATTCGGTTTTATCTGCTTGATTTCTTGAGATGTGCCATCTATAAAAATATACAGTTGATACCTGTTATGCTTTAATTTCAAGTTTCAAAATAAAACGATTAAAAGTAAAAAAAATTATGCTAGTACCCTCATGTCGTGATCATCGGTGTGTGCTTGTTTTGTAAATTTAAGATTGTATTTTAATATGCATTTTATATCTCATTTTATTCTAAAACTACTCTGTGTGCATATCATCTTACAATGTGCTATTTAATGAAATACTTGGAATACATTTTTATTTAGGTAATTCTATTGTCAATGTGGTATACAAGTTATTATTTTATTGCTTTGCTGATGATTCGTATTAGATGACTTGGTGCCTTACGTACTACAGTCGGGATTCGAAATAGTAATAGAAAATAAGGATGCAGCACTAACTATAGCAGAGGAACAGTTGGAAAGACCGATGGAACATTTTAGAGAAGTATTGAGTATAGAATACACCGTGGAAGGAATGATGGAAATAGAAAACCCACCCGTGCTCTAAATAAGTGTAGACCCATCAATATTTGAAGAAGTTGTGGAGGCGCTGAAACATAATAAAAAGGGCAAAGCAGCGGGGATTGACGAAATATCAAGTGATATGTTGAAAGCTGATATATATATATATATATATATATATATATATATATAACTTCTGCTGAAATACTGCTACCTTTGTTTGCGAAAATATGGGGTGAAGAAGCATTTCCGGA
>JABXWE010027421.1:0-15721 GCA_014611495.1 Limonius californicus | reverse complement strand
CCCTCCCCTCTGCCCTCCCCCTCCTCTCCTTCTTACTGCCTCCTCCTCCCCGCCTCTTCCGCCAGTGCGCACGCTCCTCCTACCTCTCTTCGGATATCCTCCCTTCTTCATGCCCAGTCCTCCTATGTCTCCTCAGGTATGCCGGCTCTGTGCATATCCCGCCCTCCCCCAATGATGTACTCCTCGCATAGCACGGTCTTCCGATCTTCGTTTCCTCCGCCTGCGTGGCATAGTCCTGCTGTAGAGGGCGGCCGGCCGGTCCGCTTAGAATGTGTGCCCAGCGTTGACCTCTTGATGCCGTGAGCCGCCTGATACGTTAAATACATATCCAACCCCCATCCCCTAAACAATCTAATACAGATCCTAGCAACACGTCTACGGATCTGCGCTCTAAATTACATTAAATTAAATTGACTGAGAGTAAGATAATTAAAGTAATTATGGTAAGTAACGGTACATGATGTTAAAGTGTACAAATCGTTTGTTACCTGTAGATGTTGCCATTGTCTAGACCTCAATTGTCCCTTTAACTTTAACTTTAAAGTTTAAAGTTATTGAGAGTAGATTAAATTAAATTACACGATTTTAAGTTAATTAAAATTACATGAGCTTGAAGTTTACAAATCGTTTTCTTTTCTTTTCTTTTTTGCTAATCAAAATAATACTAATTTATTAGTTAATTAAAGGATATTAATTTAAATTAAGTTAAGCGGTAGTAAGGGGAATAAAGAGGCTACCAATGCTACCACCGGCTACAAAAGACTACCAAAGGCCACTTAGGCCCTCACCACTTATCTTTGACTGCTTCTCCCACAGTTTTGTTGTTGTCTGTGTTGATCGCTGTTCGGTCCCTTGGGTAGAGCGCCTGGTAGAGGCGGTGATTTTCCTCCGTCCTTCCTCCCCCCGGGTCGTACCCCCTCGCACTTGCATTTAACTTTTTGCCCCCAGATTTTCCTCGCTGAGCAGTGTTTCCCGAAACGTTTTTCAAGAACTCCCGTTACCGAGCTCGACGCCAACCCTAGCGTCAAGGTCCAGCTGTTGAGCGTAAACCGCTACACTAGCTAACCTGTTATTGTGTAAGCAAAACTAAATAAACTGAATTTTGCAAAGTGAACTAGTCAGCTAAATTAAGTAGATGACTCAACTAATGCGTAATTGAATTAATTAAAGTTTCAACCGCTAATTTTACTGCCCTAGGAATCGTTTGAGATTCTCCCAAAGAAAAGAAATGCTATATTTTGAGAATTATTTTAACAAGCTCACGTATTTGAAATTTTCTCCGATTCTTTTGAGATGGCTGTGAATAGTGGATAAAGCAATTTATGACAACTTCACTAAATTCAATAATAATGAAATAATTAAGACCAGCCAAACAAACTAACACTTTATTTTAAAATGAAAATAAAAGAATCCCAACCGTCCCTAATTTCCCCTCGTCTGACTACCTGGACTCGGCTATTTTTAGACGGGGCCTTCGGTATTGCCGGCCGGCCGCTTTGAAATTCTTAAGGTTGACTTGGAAGTGCATGACTGAACAGCGAATGCACATATGTATAAAATCCACTAAATAAACCCACCTGCAGCTATTAACTATTTTAATTGAATTTAGGTAGCCATCCAAAGGCGCAAAGCTATTTCGAGCGCTTGCCCGCGCGTATTGCAAATTAAACGCTGCCAATTTCCTAAACGAACGCGGAGTTCCGACACACACGTGCACTCCGTACGGGACTCCGAACCCGACTCCCCTGCTTATTTACTATTTTATCGATAATTAAATTACCGGAAGTTCTAAAAGCCGAATATCGCCCAGATGTGGAAAAGCTTTACTTTTCAACCTACTTACATACATTAGAACATTCAAGTATCTAATTTTATTGATATACAATGTGATCATTATAACTTGTAACAAATAGGTATGCTACACCTACCACATGTGCATGATATGCATAGCTAACTTCTCTTCTGTGCATTGGCCAGGTAAATGTCAACTACTGTTTTATCAAAACTTAACAAAACACAAATTTGTTGATTTGTATAGATTTTTGTAGCACTAACAATCAGTTTCAATGTATTCTAATAACGAAATCCAACATGATGTTGATTTTGAAAGAATACAGAGGGCGGTGAACTTAGGAGCACGACGATATGCAGAAAGATACCCCGATAGACCCATTCCATCACATAATGCTTTTAGGCGTTTAGAAACAAATTTTCGCAATATAGACAGTTTTCCAAGCCAAAGGTGATACAACATGTCCCAATTGCAGAACCTTAACAGGCAGTCATCGAACAAGTAACTGGTAATCCCCATATAAGCCAACGAGCAGTTGCTAGAACTATAGACTTTGGCCAAAATTCACTATTTAGCACTTTAGAAGCAAACCGCTTTTATTTTTACCATGTCACATTAATGCAATAGCTTACTAAGGATGATTACCCCCGTCGAGTGAATTTCTGCCAATTGTTAGAAAACGTTTTAAGACATATTCTATTTTCTGACGAAACTATGTTTAGCAACAATAGGTGTGTAAATAGACACAATTGTCATTTCTGTTCACAAGATAACCCATATTTAACTATGTTGGATTCGGTAAGCACACTTTCAAAGAGAAACGACGTCTACGAAACTACCCTAGAAACTCAGGAAGAAATACGTGAAAGAATTATTGAATCATGTAGGTCAATCACCCCACATGGTAACTCGTGTTAGAAATTCTCTTCTGCGGCGGATTGACTTATGTGGACAGCAAGATGAACGGCAGTTTGAACATTTTCACATCATTAATTATTGTTTTCCTCTCCGTTCTTATTTAATTTATTTTTCTTGTTTATTTTATTGTTATGCCAACATATAGTTATCCTATCTTAGATTTCTGTATGTTTGTTTTGTTTAAATTATAAAAAATAAATATTGCAAAACTGAATATTTTTTATTAGTAAATAGTTTAATTGTAGTTTCTTAGTGCACCCTACGTCAGTACTTTGATTTTTATTTATTCAAACAATGTATAGTTTACTAAAATACTTATGGAATACAAGCAACTGTAATGTGTGTAGCCTACCTGTTACAAGATAAAATAAGCACCCTGTACATACGTATAAGAAATACATCGCTGGTTTGCCATTAACTTGCGAGGGAGACTTTCCATTAAAATCCGATGTTGCGGTACTGGGAATTGAATCCCAGATCTTAGTGTAGAGGTTTAAGGCGATGGCCTCTAGCCCATGAACACCTCTCTTTGTTTTAATTAACTTTAATAATAGTATTTTAGTTACTGTAAAGAATTAACCGAAAATTATCATAAAGCCTCTCTAACTCAATTCTCACATTATCAATTCTTAAATATAAAACTTCAAGACATGTCGTCTTGTGTAATAAGTTTAACGCTAAACTGGAATGGAATGCATATCAATTAGTTAAACTGCCGCAAAAAGCTAAAAGAATACGCGATGCTCGCAAGCTCGTAAATAGGGGTTTTTTACTTAAACGTTAGTCTCAGTATTCAAGGAGTCGTGAAATTTCTGCTAGGAAAATCACGCAATTAGGCCACTTTAGCCTTCGTTTCAGCTAAGTGCATGCTGCTATTGTAAAATATGACAAATTTTAGTAAGCTTTGCAATTCCCTTAGAAGCTAATCAGTGGCGTTTGCGTTATCTACATTCAGTTAGCCACCAATTTTGCACTGGCGTCTTATTAAGCTGTGGAGCCATGAATAAGCGTTTAATGAGATTCTCTAGTGAAACCGCTTAAACCGCGAGAATACACCTACTTTGTTAATTACAATCATTTATTATCTATTCTTATAGTAAATTTGCCATTTTATGTAAGCGAGCCATAGGAGAATGAAAGAGAAGAAGTATACTGAGCAGTCTTTGTCTATATCTAACTGCACTATTTGCATTTCCTATATCATTAATATTGATATTTAACTAATAAAGTTAATAAAAGTTAAGCACTTGAAGAAGAAGAATTGCATTAACAAATACAGGGTGTCCCAATATTTGGAGTCGAAAAGTTCATATAAATATATGTTGCTTTACATTTTCTTGAAGTTTGTGGTTGTCATCAAATCTATTACCTGACAAACTACTTTTCAAAGACCAGAATAAATAAAAATCAGAAGGATCCGGTCGTGAACTACGAAGCGGATGGTCGAAAACCTCCCAATTGCGTTTCGTTCCAGTGTATGGTCGGTAGAAAGGTTTAATGCCGTTTTTCTAGAATTACACAATAAATATCACCTTTGTTGTGTTGAATAGTACAAATTTACTAGCAATATGCCTGGTGTATCCTAGAATGCATTGCCATAGTCTTTTTTGCGGATTATTAAATCTTGCATTTTTTGGATTTAGTAAACTCGTGTGCTGATCACAGTCGGTCCAGCCAGGAAATCGACAGAATAAATAAAAAATTTTGGAGATGGTCGAGAACCTCTCAATTGCGTTTCGTTCGAGCGTATGGTCGATAGAATGGTTTAATACAGTTTTTCTAGAATTACACAATAAATAACACCTTTGTTGTGTTGACTGGTAAAAATTTACTAGCAATATGCCTGGTGTATCCTACAATGCATTGCCATAGTCTATTTTGCGGATTGCTAATCTTGAATTTTTTGTATTTAGTAAACCCGCGTGCTGATCCCAGTCGGTCCAGCCAGGAAATCGATAGATTCCATTGTCCAGTGGCGTTTGAGTCAGGTTCTCTGTCCCTTGCGTAAAAAACTAAACAAAAAAGTAAAGGATAATGTCAAGGTACGATAGCTGTCAGTTCCTACTACCTCCATTTTTAGGAAGAATTTTGACTTTGGTAATACTTTATCGGTAAATGATAAGCATCTGTACAATGACAAAAGAATGGTAGTCCTTGCAATCGATGTAATAAAATAAGTACATCGTGATCATTCCAGAATAGTACGCGCCAAATTACTTGCGTATGTATGTATGGTGGGCAAGCATAAACCATGATATTAAGAAATTTGTGGCTCAATGCGAAGTGTGTCTATCAGTCCAACGTACGAGCAACAATAACCAATATCAAGCTTCGGTAGAATGTCTTATGTATAAGGAGGGAACGTGTTATCGTCAATGAAAGCCTAAATCGGGCAAAGTTCATGGCTGTGATGCAAAAAGTACTGTAGGGTTTTCAAATGTTCAACGTTTATCGGATTGTCTTTTGAATTATAGGTCCACTCCTTTTTCTGTCATAGGAGTCTCCCACATATCTACTCTGTTATCCTTTGTTCACATTGACACTGTTGTCACACCATCAAGATCCTTTCCAGAAAACTTTCCAAGCTAGGGAGCAAACAGTCAATTGTTCGAAATCGATCAGCATGTGGTGGATATATTAAAGCATGTCGAAGGTCCTGTTAAATGGTTCAAAGGAAATTAAGTCAAAGCTAAATCCAACAATCTACCTTATAAAACCGACCAACGATAAGAGTGCAAAGAAGGTACATGTAAGTAAATTAAAGCAGACTCATATTAGTGATGTGTGTGTAGTGTGTCCTCCCAAGGAAGGCAGACGGCCAAGAATTCTCTCTATTAGTGGACGTGGTACAGACACGGTCAACGCCCCTTTTCAAGTTGAGACGGGTGAAGATGAGCCTCGGTCGAATTCAGGTAGACTTGTAAAATCACTTGTACGTTTCTCACACAGTACCTATGAATAAAGAAAAAATGAACATGGCAATATGCCCATCATTAAGTTAAGTGCGAAGAGTGTTGTGTTGTAGTACTTTATAAATTAGGTGGCCAGCTATGCGATGGTTGGGGCAGTATATCGTTATAGACATTCTTCTTCGAGTGTTTTATCTCTTACGAGACGTAGCGAGCTTCTCTCCTATGCCTGTGCTGCGCGTTTAGGGTGCCACAGACATAGAGAACCCAGAACTTAACGTGAGCTCCGAACCACGGGAAGTGTAAACACTTCTACTCCAGAGAAGATTTACTAGGCAGAATACCTTGCTGATTTGCCATTACCTTGCGAGAAAGAACGGCCGTTAGAAATCCGATGTTCCGGTACTGAGAATTGAACGCCAGGACCTTCAGCTTAGAAGTCTAACGCGCTTTCCTCTAGCCCACGCCCGCCTCTGTATCATAGCCATAGGTGTTAGTAAACACATTGTTTTCTGCTTTCGGTAATAAGAATCATGTTGCATCACTGTCCCCATTATTTACATTTTGTGTTATTCTTCGTACCTATCTAACGAAAACTTTATAATTGCCCTATACAGATAAAATTCCTTGGAGATAGCTCTCTTGGAATGCCAGTCATTAGAGCAATTTCCCGTATCCTCAAACAAAGATCTTCTCGAATAATTGTTCTGGCCTTTAATTGATCTTAGTCCAGTTTTGTCGAAAACGTCCGGGATCGTCGTTGAGTATAAATTTGGATGTTTCAATCGGAACTAATATTTCCTGACTGTCATAGCACATATATAGTGTCCATCCGCATCTCAATCGGCTGCAAGTTTCAAACTGGTCGATGCAATGGCAACAAATTACTGCGTAAATGTACCTTAGTAACCGAACATTTACCGTATATAATCTCGAACCAGTTTTACCAGTAAGAAACAAAATACTCAACTGTATCCATGGTGTTAATTGTTTTTCCGGTTGTATGTAATATATAACTGGTACGTTTAAAGTTTACTTTTTGAATTAACGTAAGTCTGTAGCATATTCCATATAAAAAATGAAGCAATTGTGTATCTGCAGAACTTGCAAAATATTAGCTGCAATTAAATATTTTATGATATGAACAGTCCACAGATAAAGTATGTTTCCAGATTAGTTTACGATACAGTTAGCTCTTATTATACATATTTCCCTGAACATTGGCGGCGTACCTCCGCTTTTTCAAATAGCACCAAGATTTTTTAATTTTAATTTAATATTCAATTAAAGAATCATATGTTTTTAATTGTAACAATCAATTTTAACAAATTTTCTTATCTCATTTTGTCAAACTAATTCCAGTTTCTTAAAACATACAAATTACAAACTATTTAACGAGCCAATTATGTATATAACTACAGCTCGTAGTAGTGTTAACGAAAGCGAAGATTTTCTTGCTGCGGTTTAATTAAAAAATTTATTACTTGCAAATCGTTGTAAACATTTTTCAAAATAGGAAAATTACTCAAGTTTCTGCCTTGTGGAAATGCACAATAAAAACCATTTTACTGCAAATAGAACTGTTTATAAAACTAGGAAATTTTAGAGTATTATAAAACAGCTTAATTAACCTTCGTATTACCGAGTGCGTTTTATTACGTTGTTTGTTTGTTTGTTTGTTTTATTTAACGTCGGCCTATTTCTGCTACTATGGCTAATCACCGACGCCAGGGAGCGATCCACCGGACGGGGTGTATGCACACCCCATGGATTTTATAATAAATTGCATGTTTTTTGTTATTCTAATGCCTTTATTTGTAAGCTGTTACGTATTTTATAAAAAGTATATAGGTATTTAAACATAAAGTTTCATTTTTAACAAGAAAGAAAAAAAAAGAGTTCAGTTCTAAAAAGCAGTACGCTAAATGAATAACTACGAAGTTATCGCACTTGGTTCTCACTTTTCTGTCACGTGTTCTACCACATGGTTTGCAGCGGCCTTGTACTGGCAGATTCGCGGGCACGTCCTCATTTACTGGGATAACTTCGTTCATGTCTTGCAGAATGAGTGCTATGTCCGATTTAACACGTTGATGGAGACGATGACTATTTTGTAAACGAGCTTGCATATGTGGTACCACTAATTCTTTCCCCATATCTAATAAAAATAATTTTCTGCGTGCTAGGTTATTGCTGTGATAATCTGCGTGGGTGTCGATGTACGTGCAGAAAGAATTTATTCCTGCCGTATCGATCACATCCATGAAGATTACAAAAGGCCATCGTAGAGTTTTCCTTCTGGCAGTATATTCTGCAGACATTTTATCAAATGTGTCCACCGCCCCTTTTGTTTTGTTGTAATGCAAAATAATGGCCGGTTTATAGTTTTCATCTGGTGATGCAAGGTCACGTTCATGGTGCTCACTTGACAACAAAACTACACTTTTTCCTTTTTTGGGCATATAGGAAACTAGTGTAAACTTCGTTCCCTATTAGGCAAAAATTAGTTCGGGACGAAACCCTTATTTTTTCGTACAGTAACACATAGTGTAAGGTTACGTGATAGTAAGTTCTGTGCTAGTTCAATACTTGTAAAGAAGTTATCCGTGGTTATACCATAACCTACATCTAGATGTTCTGTCATTTCTAGAACTACTCTTCGCCCTTGCTCTTTTTCAGGTGCTTTATTTAGTTTTTCCGTATACACCTGCAGATTATGGCATTAAACATTTTCGTTATCTGCTAAAACCCATAATTTGATGCCGTACCTATGAGTACTGCTTACATCACTCAGTTGTTCAACATTATCCTCAATTTCTGACACATCTGAATAACTTTCGTCTTCAAGATTGATGTTTTCGGCAAGTTCTAGCTCTTGCGTAAGGTAACGACTACACGAAGCCATTTTGAGCATCAACTTGTAAACACAACAGGCTGTCGAGAAGTAACAAACACAACTAGTTCTCTTCAATTACACTTACCGCCACCTTCCGCCACCTGCGATGTTATCGCCAACAAACGATGGAAGCATGTACTAAAGTATTTTAACGTAAAAGCAACTTGACAACAAAAAATACAAACACTAGCAGTTGATACGTTGTTTACCAAACGGGATGTATGCACACCCCAAGTCAAATAATGCCCAAAAAATTAAATCTGAAAACACAAAGGTTGGAAATTTTAGTATTCTATAATACTAAGCACATGTAGAAACAATGTCCTAGAAGGATAATACCGGAAAAAAATAATTAAATAACTCTGGGGTGTATTTACACCCCACTCGGTAATACGAAGGTTAAGTTTCATAACCACAAGGCATTACCAGTTAGACTCAGCATTCACGAAAAAAGGAAAACAAACCAAAATCAATACATTTATTAAATAACCTCGTTTGATTTTTCGTTACGACGATTTACTTTTACTGCCGGAGGTTTTATCCCCGTTGTTATAATTAAATCTTTTCTCCATAACCAAAAACATGTTCATAATTATCATTTTCCTGGATTAACTACATTGGTAAAACTTGAAATTTCTTTTATCCTTGATTAAAGTAGACAAGAAAATCTATGATATATTATTAAATTGATATATTGGGCTTAGAACATCAATAAACTATCTGCTTGTCCCCACCAACCCCACGACAAGCAAAGTACAGTATTAAGCAGTGTCTCTCAATCTTATTTCATGTGTGCCCCATTTATTAAATTAGTTTTTATGGCGTTGAGACACTTAGAAAAGCCTTAAAAGATAGAAAATCTTTAAAGAATTGTATACAGGTATTAATTACACTCCTCTCTTTCTGTACCATATTGCCAAATGTCCATGTGTGTATTCTCGATGTGCACCGTCTGTAGACGCTACTTACAGTAAGCTCATTATTCCCAATGCGGCGAATTCGTAACAATGTACAATCCTACACCATTCGCCTGAATTCAAAAAAGGAGAGCTATTCAAATACAGAGAAAGTAATAAGCCATTCATAAGAAAAAGAAAAGTTAATTATAATTTAGGAAAAAAGAAACAGCTGTCATCAAATTTGAGTATGTTCATGGAAAACGCTTTAAAAATTATCTGAATAGGCGAAACCAACAGTTTCAGCAACAAGAGGAGTTACCAGAATCCAAAAATAGAAAAAAAAATATTTTGAGTTTGCCGTGGAAATACTAAAATAATTGTTTGAATGCCATTTGTACCTGCCAATCAGTTCGAGTACTTTAGTTGTTGAAGTTGGGATATTATTAAAAGAAACACTGCCAAGATATTTTTCAATATTCAGTATACGGCGATTTACTTTGTTTACGGTTTCTGCAATACAAGTTCTCATGCAGCAGTCCAGGAATATCGACATCGCTTTCCGGAAAGAAGAGTTCATAATGCGCGTGTGGGACCAGTACTCTGACCGCCGCGGTTGCCGTATTTAAACCCGTTAGATTTCTACGTTTCTGACTACGTTCAAGAAAAAATTTACAGCACCCCCATTGAAACCCGCGACGAATTGCTTGTAAGAATAGAAAATAACTACTATAAGCTCAGCCAAAACCAAGACATGTTGGCAAATGCCATAAATTCATTAGTCCGACGTTGCCAAAGATGTGTTGAGAACAATGGATTGCACTTCCAGAATCTTCTTTATCTTCTGGTTTTTTTTTTGTTATTTTGAAAGAAAGAAAGAAAGTTAGTTTGTTTGTTTTGCTAATATCTATGAAACTAGGGCTTTAATTAATCTAAGATCTGTAAAAGCGTGTCTTATTCCAAATTGAATGAAGATTTTGAAAAACGGGAAAAACATTGAAAAACCTAATGGAGGATCTTTTTTTCTTGAAATAAATCCGTTTTAACCTCATTGCACGCCACTAGTCTGACGCATTATCAGAAAATAACCTTATACAAGAAAGGTTTGATTTGCTCCATTTTCCTATTATAAACTTTGCCGCCTTGTATCGTTCCTAGGGAACAAGTGAGATCATATATGTCATATTTTTCCGAATCAGGATTGGTATCTTCTCAAAGTATTCAAGATTAAAACTGAAACACCCTGTATGTCGTTTAGGGAGTAAATCCAGTACAGTCATTTTACGCAAGTCTTGACTTTCTTGATAGAAAACAAGTCGCCAAAAATAGTCGCCAAAAATAGTCGCCAAATAGGTGAAACTAACATATTTACTGCATAATATTTATGCTTTTAAAGTAGGAACGGGAAACCAGATATACCTAATACTCGGTATTTATGTTAAATTCTACAATACTTAAAAATCTTTGTTCTCGATTTTATTATTAAACTATCCCAATAAATGTAGAAAACAAATATCAACAGTTGACTCCCAGTGTAGTTCTGTTTAATAAATTTGCTGTAAAGAATAGTGTTGGATGTTGCATGGTATTGACAATGACAACCTTTTCGTACCACTGCTGGACATTGGCCTCTTCTCTGCATGGTATACTAAACAATAAATATATAAAATACGTCTAAAGCTGTTCAAATTTAGATAAACACATAGTGAGAAATAAAATGCAAATTTAACGAATTAAAGAATATACGTAAGAAGGAAAAAACAGACAATCAATAAACTCAACAAAGAAGGAACATAATGAAAGTATCCGTAAACATTTTCGCATTTAAAAGAGTATTCCTTTTTCATTTTTATCCTGCCTTAACGCACTCATTAGTTTTATACGGGCACAATACAATACACCATGTAAGCTCTTCCAAACAAGCTTGATATTTCTTACAAATGTACGAGTAAGTGCTGATAATTGTATAATGTTGATAAATAGTTACCAAGAAATCAGGTCATATGTAAAAGTTGCTGAATACTAAAACTTATCTCTACTACTTCCTTGTTACAGTAGGGTTATTAATCAAAAATATTACCCCGTGCAGTAGTCATAGTATCAATATCTACCATAAGTAGTAATTAAAATTGGTATTCGATGTACGGAAACCTAAGCAATTGAAAATATTTTCCTTGCCTTGAAGATAATCACAACGCACAAAGAGGAACTGAAGGGCAAGATAATTCAAGAACGGTTCCCTTATGAAATATTAATTTGAGGCACACAGCGCGTCCAACAATTGTGTATGTTACGAAATAGGAAGTCGTGATCTAGAGGTCGTTGGAGGGGGTTAATTCTCAGTAACGGAACATCTGATTTTCTTCCCTCGCAAAGCAGTACCAAATTATGAAGGTATTCTGTCTAGTAAATATTCTCTGGAGTAGGAGTGTTTACATTTTGCGTTAACGTTCAGCTGTAGGCCCTCTATGTCTGTGGTACTTTAAAATATACAACACAGGCATCGAAGAAAAGTTCGCTACGTTTCGAAAGAGATGAAGCTGTTAAAAAAGAAAAGCCTTCAACAGTAGATTTTAATGTATAACCCAATTCATTTCAACATTCAGATGGAAATCTGGTATCTATAAACTAAATCTATATCCCTTTCCAGTTACATAACGGCCTGCTACAGTTTATGGTGCTTGGAAGACAGACTTTAGCGCAGCCAAGCGGCATTCATATTTCTACAAGGATTGTACATTCCTCAATAATTTTATAATAACAATAATGGGTTGTTGATTGTTGATTTGAAAGAGCGAGACCTAGGACGCGGTTTTCCAAGCATCTCCAAGCACTACAGCCATCATTAGCGAGTAATGAGTACTTAGCAATGATTTAATAACTTGACTGCATATGCTTCAACACAAAACAAAAGTCAGCAGAATGAAAACATTTTGCTTCGTCCAAATATTTGTTTATAATCGTTTAAATAAGTGAACAAATAAAATGAAAACGTGCACAGCACACTTAGTTATATCGTATTACTTTGTATTGTACTTATATATAATTAACCCCATATAATTGAAAATAATGTTTAGTTTTTTTTATCGTATTTTGCCGATCAACATATAAGTGTTATACATGACACTTAGAATATAGACAGTACATGGCAAGAATAATGACAAGACTATTCTAATGTCTCAGACAGATCGAGTGAATTTATAAATATTAAATTATTGTTAAGGATTAGCTTATTCGGTATCGTCTTCAGAAGTTATAAGATCTTGCGGCATTTTTCGTTTTAATCTAGTAAATATTTTTTTTGGCAGAGATTGAAAAACACTGCACCGTCGCACACACTTGTATTTATAAGAACATTTTAGCATGAAGCTTGAGTAGACGAAACACCTAATTCGTAGTGGAGTTGATTGTTACTGATGTACCAAGGAGCGTATACGGCGGTTCTAAGGACCTTGTTTTGAATTCGCTGCAATTTCTGTATGTTGGTTTTAAACCGGACTAGCGTAGAGTATTAATGGTCATAGTAGGGTCTTGTATAGTAGTGTAGTGCATTCTGGTTTGAGTGACGACTTTCGATTTATTTAAAGGTAAAACTGTCTTAGTCGAGTGTTACCTTGGGAGAGTCTTTGGTTTATATGGTAACTCCAGCTGAGACGAGTATATAAATGAACTCCAAGATATTTGCCGGCCCTATCCTTTGGGTTCCATGGTATGATAACTCAGCTTATTTCGATGTCGTCTCAGAGCGAATATCTTGCCTTAGCATTTTTCAGGGTTGACTCTGATGTTCTAATTGTTGTACCATTTAATAATTTTGTTTACGGCATGTAGTTAATGGACTGCTTTCACCCAATATGGATCTCTGTGTAATTATGGCAGTATCATCAGCAAATATGGCTCAAGCTGCGGTTACTGTTGGTGTGTCTGATGTATAGATATTGAAGAGACGTAGCCCCAAAATGCTTCCTTGTGGAACACCTGCGTGAATTTCTTTGACTTGAGATATATAAGAATTTACTTTAACTGGAAATGTTCAATGTTCAAGGAAGAAGAAGATGATTGATTGTTTGCTGGTAACTAGATATGTTCCGGTTCAGAATCCTTTTCTTCAGAACCTCGATCCAGACCTTATCGACGACCTGTGCTACGTCGAGATGGACCATTGTGGTGTAACTATTAGAAAATAATATTTAGCAAAAGCAGCTTCAAATTTCTACATTAAATACGAACTGAAGTAACCGCCTATTCGCCAGAAAATCATCTAGCTGCTGCCGCTGGGTTAGGTCATTTAATTCTGGAAACCTTGTCATCCTATTGACGTCACCAGCGATTTACAATAGCTAATTAGGAGAATAAATATTTCTAAGTGTGCAATTAATATCACAAATAAGGATATTATTGCGTTAAATGCATTTTCATCATACCTGATTAGTAAGTAAGTCAATACGTCATTGTTTTTAAACGTATGTAAGTCACACTTTACATTGTAGTGCCCGTTGCCATGCCAAACTTAACTTAATAGCGGAGAACAGCGAAATGGAAATTATTATAGCTCCATTTACCTTCATTAATAAATATCTATCGTTAGGAGCTTCGATGGGGACTTATCCATATGTTCTCTTGTAAATATAGATGATTCTTTGGGTTTATAACCATCGTTTTTTCGTTTCAAAAAAGTTTTTCATGTCGAATATTTGGAGGTATCTTGATTATCATTGATAGATATGCTGCTCTATAACGTGGAATATTCACTCCATAAGCTACAAGAAGATCTAATAGGTAACGAGCTCTACTTCTGTATAACTATCTGTACCTTTTCATAGCACCATTCTTTAAAAAACATGTATTTGACCGTATACCTTTCTTGGGACAGTCCTAAAAATGAAGTTTCAAATTTAATTATGCACAGGTATGATGAAAAATCTCTTATGCACCTTGGGTAGTATCGTGTATTTTTAGGTCGTAAATGCTTGTAAACCTC
The DNA here is from genome assembly GCA_014611495.1 of Limonius californicus. Lineage (NCBI taxonomy): Eukaryota > Metazoa > Arthropoda > Insecta > Coleoptera > Elateridae > Limonius > Limonius californicus. The sequence goes on along the minus strand of JABXWE010027421.1, from coordinate 1,329 downwards.
AGTCCTACGGGCTTCGATAAGTATGTCTGACACGTTAAAAATCACTACAGGAGTTGGAATTGTCCCAGATAGGCAAAATTCTTAGTGTACAATAAGCCAATGATGACTGCAGGGCTTGGAAAACCGCGTCCTATATCTCGCTCTTTAAAATCAATCACCGACCTCGCTTTGCAAACTGCATTTTAGATCCACAAATTACACTTACTACCCTTGGTACATAAATAACCATATGAATTTTCTAAAAATTACAAATTTCTTATGAATAGTACTTTTCGTAGTCCATGCAGGAACACTATTTTAAAATTATCAGTTCCCTTTTAAAAATGCAGAAGAATGCAAAAGCATAAAAAATAGCGGTCGGCGCGACGAGACATTACAAAATAAATATATATTTATAACAAAGATTATTTTGTTAAATTTGTAGATTATTTTTTGTTATTTTTAAGCAGCTACTAAACAAAGCGTGCAGCGTAGCACACAGGTTCGGCCAGTTACATATTGAAGTATAAACTTTCCTTATAGCTGTTATGTAGGCGAAATAAATATGTGAGATAAAATCAGTACCACTTCAGTTATTCCTACACGAAATCTAACACTCCGAACTCTCAAAACCAATATATTACGTACTTCTATATTTCCCTGTATCGAGAGTTACATCTTCCTTAAACCAGTTGTTGCTCTCTACAGCCCATGTATTTTTGCTTTACGACTTTTATTACATACACCCTATATTTTATGGGGTTCGTTCTGGAATTTTACGATAATATTCTGTATTTTATATATTCCAATCTTGTACTGAATTCCCATTGCACAAAATGCAATTTTGTGAGTGACCACAAAAATTATTGGCGTATATTTCAACGGTGTCATTTTATATAGAGTGGCCCAACCGAGCAAACACAAATGATGGCGCTCTAATAATAAAAATAAAGCGATATACAAGTCGCAAGAAATATATATGCGGTTTTTTTCATAAACAGTTGACAGCATTAATTTTACTTGTCTCAGTCCCTGTTTGGCGATACCTACGTGTTGATAGAGACATATAACGAGCGATGAAAAGGTTTTCAAATTAGGATTGGCTGTGAGTGCTATAAGGTATGTCGTAGCTGTCATATTACATACCGACCGTACCTAGTGTTTATTTCTTCTAATGTAAACACAAGCAAAGTGAACAACATCAATAACAAATAAATTACTACAAGATTAAACAGATTTTGACGGGTAAATAAATTATTTTAATTTGACAATTGTTTAAACTGACATTTATTTATTGTTGAATCTCAAACATGCATATGTGTTACTGTAGAAGTAGTTAATGTTAGTATT
>JABXWE010027419.1:0-31952 GCA_014611495.1 Limonius californicus | reverse complement strand
TTTTCTATAAATAGAGTATTGGAATTTGTTTTTGGAATTAATTTTTATATTTAAGTCTAAATAATGAATTCATCTGTTTTGTTTTGTTTCTCATGTAAAGTTTATGTTTAGGTGTAGGAGTATTAATAAACGTTAAGAAATCACCAATAAACTCAAATGAACTATTAAAACATGTTAAAATATCATCCACGTAACGGAACAAAAATATAATTTTCGAAAATTGATTTGATTCAAAAATTCGATCTTCTAAATGTTCCATAAATATATTAGCTAAACGTGGTGAAATTGGACTTCCCATTGCTACATCATGAAGCTAATTTGATCATTAAAAATAAAATACTTTTGACTAATGAAAAATTCGAATAACTCATTTCATTTTGTTAATTCATGGAATTCAATTGGATGTAAAAAAATGAATGAAATCTGACCAAAAAGTGAGAATATAATTTAAAAATGTAAAAATTAGGGTGTATCTTGAAAAGGAGATTGTTAACCTAAGTTATTATTACAACTTTTGAACTGTTTTTTAAAAAAACCCCTTCATAATTTTTTTCGAAAATTTACTACTTTAAGAGTTTTCCAACAAAGTATAGAAATAACAATTTAAACACATACATTTCCAAATTTTTAGTTTAAGTTTCCACGTCTGTGTTGGATTCCATCCACTTTTCGCATTCAATTTACAGTTTTCTTGGTTGGAAATTAAGCTTGAACTATGAGCTTTTCAAAACAATCCAGTTTACCAAAATGGAACAAGAAACAAAAAAGTTATTCACATTTTAGTGAATTGACGTAAAAAACATTTAAGTCCCCCTAACTCTGTAAGTGTGCCGAATTTTAAAAACATTTAATAGATGATGTAGGGGTTAAATAACCTCGGCTATTCGTAGTTAAAGTTTTTCAAACACGTTTAGAATCACCTTAAATATCAGGCGCTATCCAACTGGAAAAACACCGCTTCACCATTAAAACTCCTCGAAACGGGTGAAAAGATGTAGGCCCTGAGCAATGTGTATTAGTGGAACTTCAATTAGAAGAATTCTGAAACCAAATGTATTTAATCCCCATTGCGATACTTTTATGCACGAACTGCATGAAAATGACCCTCGCAGAAGAATGCAGTTCTGTAATTTCTTTCAAAATCAATCCTCTTTTTCATAAATTGTGTATTGGTTAGGAAAAAATCTCAAAAAATAGTGAAGTGAATGAATGTAATCTACAGGATTAACCACAATCGAATGCGTACTGTATACGTGTTACCCATTATTCTGTAAATATCTTCTGAAAATTTAACTGTACCACATTACTTGGATTTCCTACAAAATATTTAAACTGGGTTGTTGGAAGATATAGAACGCAATGCACACAAAAAATGTGTACCTGCCCTGCTTGCCATTATTGGGTTGTTAGAGAAACAATTAAAAAATCTATTTGGAGGAAATTGAATTGGAAGAGGAGCTGTGCATCCATGGCCACCAAGAAGTTGCGATATCACTCCACTGGATTTTTTTCTCTTTGAGGTACAATTAATTATATACCGAACTTAGCTGGCTCACCTTATACCTGCACATAATATTTTTATAGAGTCTTTGAGCTGTCAAGAATAGCATACCTATTAAAGAAAAATTGTTCTATTAGTTGAAAATATGTTAGAAGTGGGTTGAGTGCGATAATATTATGCACATATTCAGAATATTCAAATGCAACACTTTTCTGGAATTCAACCTTCTTCTTATACTAATAACGGCAATTTTGTAGTTGCCAAGATATTGAGGACATATAATATTCTTTTTACCGAAACCTTCAAAATTTGGATAGAGGAAATCAACAAAACAAGTTTGCTAATTAGAATCAGAAGAAGCTTTGTAGATATTTTCAAAATCTTCACTTTATATACAGAGTTTAGATTACAATAGGAATATTAAAAATTATTGGAGTAATTAATTAACAATCATAATGATTATAGATGATGTAATAGAACAAGAAATTTACAAATATTTATGTAAATTACGTGAACAATTATATAGCACAAAAGTAATTAATAGACGGGTAAATTAAAATAAAGCTTTCTTGTCCCAATTTTAATAATAAAAATTAAACCAAACCAGGCATAAATTACAGCAGCATATTTTAAAGTTCGATTAGCATAAACAAACACTTAAAATCACTCGATTCGATACTAATCGACTTTTTTTTAACTTATTCTTGACTTGATACACTTATCCAACGCCTTGCGATGATACACCTTTTAACTATGCAATATGCAAACAAAAATGCAACGCTTGGTTTTTCAATTATTTATATTATCGCAACCGGTTGCCAAGTCAATGCATTTGTTCGTTAACCTACTCACAGTTGGAAATTCTATGAACCAAAGGTAAACTATTTCGAAATCACTTATAATTAAACCAGCCATACTATTTTCCAACTTCTTATATTAAACTTTCACTAGAAAAATTTTCTCAACTCACCTGTGCAGGAAGTCATTCTATTTTTCTTGATCATCTCGGAAACGGCCACTTTGGTCATCTTGGCGGTTTATTGGAAACCCACTGACAAAGTTGCTGGTTTGAGGCACTTCACATTCAAATTTAAAACACTTTTGACACTTGAAGTTCGAAAAATCCAAAACTGAAACAGACGCACCGCAACTTGATCGAGATTCGATGCAGGAATCGAACGGACAGTTGCAGCCGCGATCACTTTTTAGAATGCAAGGTAATTGCTGAACTGCTATTACAATCAAACGTTTAAAATGATTGTGTTATCGAAGTTTTCTTTCGTTGGAGGGGGCCGTTGTGCTCCGAGCTCCGGCCGTGTATGACGCACATGTGTGCAATATTAGTGCACGTGACCGATCTAATTGCACTTATTATTTTGGTCTTTGAAAATGGGAATTTAATTTCCGGTTTTGTCCTAATTGAAGGGGGGCACTTATTGTCTAAACAGAAGAAAGGTAGTAAAATAATAAAAATATGCAATCTGTTAATATTATATACAATGCGGTCGTAAAATGTCCTCCCCACCTTACTAACTTTTGAAGACGTGATACTTCTTCACAAAATTTTGTGTGCTTTAAAGGGAGGCTAAATACTATTTTTAATACATATTTAAATTTTATAACTTATAAAATATTATAAAATAGCGCCCTTTTGAAATATTTTTTAAACGGCAATGCGGATCGAGTGACACCTCTTTTGAAAAGTAGTAGAAAGTAGAGTATATTTTGGCAAATTTTATAGATTCAAAAACAAATGACAGACTTCCAAATTATCTATTTCTGATATTAAGCAAAATGCTAACAACAGAAGTAAAACAATTGAAATAATTAGTCTTTCTGTTCTGTCACTTTAATTCAGTTATTGTGTTTGCTCACGTTTGAATATTGAGTGTTAAAACTGGTGATACTAACAATAATTATGGCGAATGTTCGAACAGGAAAAAACTGAAGCAGTTTTTATTTTCGCTGAAGCCAATCGAAACTTTCACGAAGCCGAAAGAATATTTAATGAACGTTTTCCCGACCGTCCTTTTTCGAGGACGTATTTAAGAGAACATGTGCAAAAATTGATTGTAGGAAAAAACCCAAGGAAAAAAATCCACAGAAAAAAATCCAGGAAAAAAATCCAAACTGTAAAATTAAGTGATTATAATTATGAACAGCCAAACCTGACCTAACCTAACCTTTTTTTTTCCACTCATTCATACTACCGTTCCCCCCCCCGGAACCGCTTTCGCATTACTTCAGGGGGGTGCGGGCGTCCCTTACACACTAAACATTCATGCAACATGCACCCTAAACTTAACTAAGCAAATGCGGTCGCCCCAGTCGGGATTCGATCGCCCCAACGGAGCAACTGCATTTACTGTGACCTCGAGTGGCCAATGCGTTCTCGCACTCGACCACCGCGGTCCCTGACCTAACGTAACCTAAAACTTTTTTATCTTTTAGTATTGTTCTTTTTTCTATCTAAATAATTTTTTTGCTAATAATGTGTTTTGTTTGCCTGTTTCCTTAACCAATACACATACCTATATTTATTTTATTAATAAAATACTATGCTGCGTGAAGGGTCTGTCAATTTTAACAAGGGATTTTTTAAATAAAAGGTTTTAGTATTAATAAATTGTCAAAATTTACAGCCAAGAGCATTATAACCAAAATACAGATCTACCTAAGTAACAAAATATTTTTGCCCCAAAATTTTTTTAAGGTAGGTAACTATAAGGCAAGCTTCATAGAGCGTTTGTGCAACCGGCCGTAATGTTACAAACCATGTGAAAAATTACTATAATTATATGTAGTTTGGATTTTATTTCCCTGAATTTTTTTCCTTTGGATTTTTTTCCATGGATTCTTTTTCTTGGATTTTTTTCCGTGAATTTTTTTCCTTGGATTTTTTTTTCGTTTACCGCAAAAATTTATAAACATTGGAAGTATGCAAAACAGGAAAACCCTGGACGAACCGCAATTTCAGAAAACAAACATATTCAGATAGTCGGTGAAATGGTAATACATTCTCAGTAATCAACTTCACATGTAGCTGCGATATGTGATGTATCGGCGACCAGTGTCTAAAAGTTTTTAAATAATAGTTGAGATGGCTGAAAATAATCCAAACGAATTTGACATGGATATCATATTCCAGCAAGATGGCGCTCCTCTGCATTTTAGCAGACAAGTTCGCAATTATCTCGATGCAACGTATCCTCGACGATGGATTGGTCGTCGTGGTCCAACAGAATGGCCTCCGCGATCTCCTAACCTGACTCCGTTGGACTTTTTTTGTGGGGGTATCTTAAATCGAAAGTTTTTCAAACAGAACCCGATTCCCTTTTGGATTTTCGACGTAAAATAACAGAGGCTTGTGCAAATATCGGAGTTGAAACTTTCCAGAAAGTACGGGAAGAAATATTAAATAGGTTTTTCTATTGCCAAAAATTTCAAGGAGCACACTTTTAATATTCATTAAAATAGTACGAGTATTCAGTTTTTGTTGTACAAAATATGTTTTGTCGTATTTTAGAATCTTCTTCTTCTACATTTTTCAATGGTGTACATTTCGAAAGCATACATTTTTTGCTTTAATTCTCCGTTTTTTCCATACTTGTTATTTTCAATCTGTCATTTTTTTCTGGTTGAATATTTTTTTATGAAACTCAAGAATCAAACGTAGAATTAAAATACCTTTCAAATGAGGTGTCACTCGATCTCTATGCTATTTAAAAAAAGTAGTTCTAGATAGCGCCTAGCCGCCATTTTACAGGTTATAAAATTTAATTATAGGTTAAAAAGTAGTATTTAGCCTGCCACTAGAAAACAGAAAATTTTGTGAAGAAATATTAAGTCATTAGAGGACATTTTATGCCCGCACTATATATACAAGACGAGTTTCTACAGTTTCTCTTATATCTACTTCCTAATAAATCAGTGAGTTCCCAGTTCAAACTATGAAGTGTATTAATTTTATAAAAATTTATTTTAATGAAAAAGTATGAGCAAAGTCACCCCTTCGTTAGTTACCCTTAGGGGGATCCTAAAGCGACAAGGCAACCAACTATTATATGTAACTTTTTACATCGACAAACCGTCATATTCGTTTCCTCGTCCGTTACGGAGCCTAGGACCGTCTGCCCGAACGCTGGAAAACGATCTGCAGCCAATGTAAAAAACAATGCGTATAATATACGATAAAAGAATTGGTAACAGAGTCTTGGCGTTGTTCTATCTCTAAGAAAATTATATAAATCTTGGTGCAGTTATGTGCATTAAGTTCTTAAAAGATAGTTGTTTGTAATTAGGTGAAACAATTTCACTAAATTAATTCCAAGTCATTAAAGTGAACTGATTGTACTGTATTTTTGCACTACTTTGGGAACTCTTTATGCCAAGTTCTCATTACCTTTGTTTATTTTTTAAATTTTTCAATCTTAAATGCGTTGTCTACACTTAAAAATTCGCTACGATGACAATAGAAAACGCTAATTTTAGCTTATTTTGAGTCACTGGCTTAACTGGATTTGGTGCTTAAAAATTAGTAAAACATTTATTTTCGCAGACTTTAAGGTTTTACAAGTATGAGGACAGCTCATATTAAAACTCATATCAAACGAAAATTAATTAATTAAGGATTGTTCGCAATTCTGGTCAACATATTCATGCCAGATGTTTCGTTATAATATGTTTCTGACAGTTACAAGTTATAGTTACGATGTCGGTCGTGGTCATTACAGCGTGGAACAGCGCATAATATTCAAATTTCTTACTAATGGACCATAAATTCAATTGAAATTCTTACAAGATGCGAGCACAATACGGCGATCAATATCTTTCTAAAAATCGGGTCTTTGAGCAGTCGAATGTTTTAGAGGCAGTGGAACTCGTATAGAATGTGAGCCTCCTGTACGACGAGGTACAACTTCGATTAATCGTGAAAATGAAGATAAACTTAATGCCATTATTCAGCAAGACAGAAGTAACAGCACGTCAAATTTTTTTAATTTAAAAGTTTTTATCGGAAGTGTTAAAGACATCCAAAAGCAAGCTGAAATGTATCGTAAGGCGAGTTCCAGAAGGATTCCGCGCTTGTTAACTAAAGAATATAAGTTCAACCGTTTGCAAATTGCTTCTTATTTACTGCAGAGATATAAAAAAGGAAGAGATAAATTTTTGCACTAAGTATGACAATTACATTATTTCACTCCTGAGTCAACCAGATCTACAAAGCCAAAGAAAACAAAATGCTGTCAGCGGGTAAAGTGATGGGAACATGTTTATGCGATTCTCAAGGGGTGCTGTGCTCGCTTCTTTTACAAAACGTCGTACAATTGATGCAGAGTAGTATTCAAAACTTTTGCTGGCAATAAAATCAAACAGAAGAGAAGACAAAGTTCTGTTTACTGTTTCCAAGACAATGCGCGCTCATGCCGCTGCAAGAACAATTGATAAAGCAACTTCCGCGGAACCATCTTCCGCATGCAGTATAACGTCCTGATTTTGCTCCGATTTTTTTTTTTTGTAAAAATTTTTTTAGCCGGGAATAGATTTCAGTCATACAATGACATTATCAAAGCTGTTCATGGGTGGATACCCATGCAACCCAAAGAATTCTTCCAGGAAGGTATTAGGAAGCTTCCAAATTGGTGGCGCAAGTGCGTTGCTAAGCAGAGGGACTACATCGAAAATCATTACAGTTTTCATCGTTATAATATTGTATGTAGTACCATTTCTTATAATTAATAATAAATAATTTCCTGTCTAATTTTGAACATTCCTCGTATACAAATAATTTTCAGTAACAAATACATATTCCAAAAGTAATCCCTCCTTATCAATCTGTACATGGTGTATAAAAACATCTACAGGCTGTATAATGGAGGGAACTCGATGGGGCAGTGCGAACACGCGCTGTCAGTCGAGGTCACAGGGAAATGCGGCTCAATAGACCGTGGGGTCAAACTCCGGCTGAGGCGACCGTATTTCACTTAGTTGCGAAAGCGATTACGGGGTGGGGTACTGCGATTGTAAAAAAAGGATGTATAATGGTGCAAAATCAGCAAGGTAGATATTTTTCTTGAAATGGCCAGTAAAAAATGCTAACACAATTTTGCCTTTGGTTTGATAATTTCAGAGTGATTCTTACGAAATATCTTAACTTTGTATCGTTATCCATTAGAAAAACATTATCAATTTCACGTTGTTGACGAATTAATTACTACATGTTAACTGGTCTTTAATTCCTTTGTACGTTCTACTGCTTATACCACAGAATTATATGAGGTCCAGCTCCAAAAAAAATAAAACAAATCATATCTTGCAACACTGTATAGTTGCTAAACAAAAGTATTAAGTCACACAGTCATGAACGGATTTGAGTTTGTCAAGAATAAGTATCGTCACTTTTACAAAAATATATAGCAATAGGCGGCCGTGGGCTAAAAAGGTTAACGCGTTAGACTTCTATGCCGAAGGTGCTAGGTTCAATTCCCAGTACCGGAACATCGGATTTTTAACGGCTGTACTCCCTCGCAAGGCAATGGCAAACCAGAGAGGTATTCTGCCTAGTAAATTTTTTCTAAACGCGCAACTCAGGCATAGGAGAGAAGACAGGTACGTCTCGTAAGAGATAAAGCACTCGAAAAAGATAGCAATATAGAGCGTGAATCTGATAGGACGAATCAGCTTCGTATTTCGGTAATTTACGGTATAAAACAAAAAGTTTTGGGCATCCTGTAAATGACAATAAGCTCTATGTATAAGCTCAATCAATAATGATTTTTTCTCGGCATAAAACAATTCTTAGAATATACTTAAAAATATTTTCGACAAAAATTAAAAGTTTTAGTGTTGATAATTGTTTGCAACATTTACTTTAAAAGTTTTGCTTAAATAATTTAAAAAATTTGTAAATTCGATGGGCCAGTTCAAATAAGCGTGATAGAGGTATACGTAAAATGAAAAATAAAACAAAAGCACATATAGCTAACATCACATACTGGGAAAACAGAGTTACGCCAATATTATCTTCTCAAATACTTGTAATGAGACATTTCACATTTACAAAGTAATGTGTGTAAACTGTAATCGATTACAATCAATATGGCGTAAGCTTCTAAAGTTTAAATCAACTTTTATACTAATTAACAACGTTATTCGTACATTCGTACATAACCCCTAGTATATATATTAATGAGACCACCTATGAAGGATCCTAATGGTCTGGTGGTTAGATTTCAATTAGGGGCGCAAGAGGATCCGGTTCAAATCTCAAACGGCGCTATTTTAAAAAATGTTTTCCACTTTTTTTCCGTTTTTATTTGTTTGTATTAGTGGTACATTATTATTATCATTAAAGTATCCACCTCGATACCTAACGGTAAATGAGGATAGATTAAGTAAGTTAGTAACGTATCTATTTATACATGGTGGAAACGGTTCTTTTCATCGCTTCATTTTGTATAAATCAAATAATTCGGGTACGCGAGTGGAAACTTCACGTCAAGTAACTAAAAAAAGAAATTTAATTATTAAAGATTAACAAATATTAACTTGTATTTTTAAATTACACGATCTTGAACATTAAACTACACTATTGTAAATAAAAGGAATTTCCATGTGTTGTTTTACATATTGAAAATGCCACGCTGTTATAAAGTATTGGCATGTATTGAGTCACATGTTGAAATTTGTTGTTATCATTTACTGTTGGCCTACACACAGTCATGTACTGTTGCTCCCAAATGTCTTATTATTGTTTGACAGCAGAATTATTCATACAATTGGTATGATACGATGAATATACATCTAAGGAATTCAATTTCAACAATTAAATATGCCAAGCCAACTATTTTTAGAGATACTGTAGTCAACTTTGTTTGTTCTTATGGGTGCCATTTTAGAATTGAATTTCTATTTGTATTCTAACTATATATACCATGTACTGAATTTAAGTTAATTCTTTAAGATTTACATGTCGTCAGAATAGCATCATGTATTTGGAGAAGAAGCAGATCAAATTATCCGACAAAAAACGGTATGCAATTATTTTCCATCATAACCAAGAAGATTTTACCCGCAAAATCGATAATACATTGCAGTGTAATCACAGTAGCAATACGTTTGTCAAAAGGTTTTCTGGGTAAGAATTTGCATCAAAATACGTACTTCCAACAATAAAACACCCAACTTCTGTTAGGATATGAGGGTGCATTTCTATCGAAGGAGTATGTTGTCTCGGGGATGATGAATACCACAAAATACATTAAAATGCTACAAAATAAGATGCTGCCTGGGCAAGGTTTGTTTGGTGAAAAAAATTATTTTCCGAGATGGTAATACACGCTATGGCAAATAGAGCAAAACCGTTTCAGCCATGGATGTCGACCAATAAAGTCGAGAATGGATTGGCCAACACAATTTCCAGTCCTCGATTCCATCAAAAACTTGTGACAAAGGATAGCTAACATCATTTCGAAGAAACGTACGTAATTTTGAATTGTTATAAATCGCAAAGTTGATATGTGTGAATAATTTATCCTCACACTTTATTGTTAATTAGTTGTTACCAAAAACAAAAGTTAATAATGCGTACGATCTCCACCAACAGCTAGAAAGGCTTGACAACGTGTTGTTTGTGGAATCGTATGCTATGAAAGCAATTTGAAACTCCGGAATTATACGCGGGGGGATATTTCATGCGGTAACAGGTCTTTCTAATGCATCCCAAGCTTTTCGATCGGATTACCATCAGGGGAATTTATTGACCAGTCCATTCTATCGATCTCCATTTCATCAAACCGGTTGTCCATGATGTTCACTCGATGTGCATAAGGATTATCTGTAAACGTGAATTGTTCTCCCACTGCTGCTGCGTACGAAAAAACAATGGGTCGCAGAATCTCATCCAGATACCTTTGATTTGTATGATCTCCAGTACTTATCCTGGCCCATAGCATCATACGGAAGCCGGTCCCTGCCAAATTTAGGGATATTCCGTATTTCGGGTTCACGCCAAATAAAAACACGCCTATTATCTGGTAGCAAAGTGAATCTTGACTCGTTACTACACAACACTCGTCCCTAGTCATTTTTACCCTATTCTTATACTCCTCTGCCCACATTCTGCAAGCTCTTTTAACTTTGCAGTCAGTGGAATGCAACCCAGTGATTTTCTAGCATATAGACCGACGTCATTAAGACGATTTCTTATTGTTTTTGTTCATATCGGCCTTCCAGTAGCAGCAAACTCACCTCAAAGCTGGGTTGCATTAAGGATTCGATTTAACGTGCAAATTACGAGAGGTAACGATCATCTTTGGCGTTGTTGATGCTGGACTGCCTTGTCTATGTCTTCGCCGAACATCTCCAGTTTCCAAAGAGCGATTCCAAAGTCGTGAAATTACACACTAACTCACTGCAAACATTTGAACAACGGTTTGCTATGTTCGTCCACCTTGATCTATAGCCTTCCAAGTCTCTAATTCAGACAGATTGCACCACTAGTAATTATGAGGATTTTTCAATAGAAACAGCTTTGGATGCCGTAGGAGCGTCTTGATCATAATGTCAATTGCATGCGGTTGTTGAAAGTGTTTATTGACGTGATAGTAAGGTGTCTGTTAAATTTCTTGTGGTTGCTTCTTTATGTGCATTTTTTTGGAGCTCGGAAATAACGTTTACTACAGAAAATCCATCCAAATATAATATTCGTGCAGTTATTTACTTGTTAGCCGGCGAAGTACCTCAATCACTAGAAATCCATGAGAGAATGGAAGCTGTATATGGTGACCATAGTTATATTCGCACATGGCAGTGGTTGGGTGGAGCAGAAAATTTCGACAAGAAAGTCGTCTAAACATTTGGCTCGTCCAGGATATGTCCGTGTTGCAAAATATGAGGCGTCTGGAAAGTGATTTACGTGCAAATATACGCATTCAAGTCAGAGAACTTTCTGAAATGATGAGTATCAGTATAGGAAGTGTTCATTCCATTATTCATACTGTTGGTTATCGCAAATTTGCTGCTCAGTGGATTCCATGGCTGCTTACTGATGACCAAAATAATTATCGTTCAGCATTGTAACTACAGCGCTACCAACAAGAAGGCAATACCTTTCTACCCCGGGTCATTGCCGGTGATAAATCTTGGTACTATCCGTCAGAGCATGCAAAGAAACCATGCAGATTTTCCGAAGCCGAAACGATTTTGATCTCAAATTTCAGTGGGAAAAGTAATGTTAACCTTTTTTTTATTATCAAGGTATATTACTGTTGTATTTTAAACAGCCTGGTGTCAACATCAATGCTGAACGATACACAGACACCTTACAACGTTTACGTGTCAGTATCAAGAATGAACGTCGCGGTAAAGTCACAACCAGTGTCATTCTTTGTATCCCTAGTGATTCAATCTGCTGGGAAGTGTTAGAACATCCGCCTTACAGATCCGATTAATCCCCATGCAACTAACATGTTTTTGGCCCATTAAAACAATCTCTAAAGGGACAGCGCTTCACTTCAGTATCAAGAATGAACGTCGCGGTAAAGTCACAATCAGTGTCATTCTTTGTATCCCTAGTGATTCAATCTGCTGGGAAGTGTTAGAACATCCGCCTTACAGATCCGATTAATCCCCATGCAACTAACATGTTTTTGGCCCATTAAAACAATCTCTAAAGGGACAGCGCTTCACTTCAGTATCAAGAATGAACGTCGCGGTAAAGTCACAACCAGTGTCATTCTTTGTATCCCTAGTGATTCAATCTGCTGGGAAGTGTTAGAACATCCGCCTTACAGATCCGATTAATCCCCATGCAACTAACATGTTTTTGGCCCATTAAAACAATCTCTAAAGGGACAGCGCTTCACTTCAGCCGCTGAAGTGCAGACTGCCATTAGCAAATGGTTTCATCAACAACCGCAAAAATACTACCAGCAGGGAATCTATAGATTAATAATTCTTTTTTAAATGAGTTAATAAAAGTTTTGTACAGCCTTTAAACATGATTCTATTGAACAACCCTCGTAAGAAAGTGAGGGTAGTAAAGCGCGTGTTGACACGCGCTTTACTACCCTCCAGCAGAAACAAATGAAAGCTCTACAAACGGTTCGGTATTTTGTTTAAAAATTTTGCAGTTTAAATATAAAAGTATTAGCAGGTGTTATTTTAACTGCCTTTTTTTATTATCTGTGTTGTTAAATATCGATTAATTGTTCTGAGTAATGTATTTAGCTATGTGAGTGAATATTTGTCATTTCGTTGTGTACATAAAAATATGCAAATTGAACAAATGTTCACATAATTTTGTATTCATAAATATAAAACAATTATATGCTGCACATACTTAAAGTAACTGCCGTATAATTTAGAAGATGACAGTACTAATATAACCATGTCATCTACTAAAAGAGAATTTTAAATCTACGAATTAATTCTAATCCAGGAATACCGCAATCAACAAAAATAAATAAGAATCGCTTTTAACCAATTTCAACTTAATTTTAAAAACACCTTGCAAAATTTAATAAAATCTTTAGTAATACCAATTTCTTTGTTACACTTTGCTGCACGAACTTTCCCAATTTAAAATTCACTCCTTTCAACTACACCGCAAAAAATGCATAATTACGAAACAAGGCCAATCTTAAATAACAATGTCAGCGGCGTTTTTTAAGGCCGTTCGCTTGTCAATTTGTTCTATAAAATATAACACACGGATTTACAATTTTTTGCTATAATTAAACTCGAGGAAGTAATTCTGGGACCGCTATATCTGCTTTTATACGCCAAAACTAGTTCGAAATCTCTAGGTTAAAGCCGTAACGCCATTCGAATTTTAAAATAGCCCCTTCCTTTTCGAAAACCATTACCTTGCACAAAACCACTCTAGACACTTAATTATTATAACTGTAATATTTCTAAATAAGTTTAAAATCTGTCGAATAAATTATTTCTTCTCCCGCCCTTTTCAAAACCATTACCCTTCCCTCTTTCCTTAAACTGAATTCCAGAACAACCAGCTTACTTTGAAACACCAAAACTAGTTCGAAATATGTATTTCAAAGTCTTTTTGGTAAACAACCCTCCTTGTTCAAAAACCATTACCTTACTTAATCCGAAAACTTTAACCACCAAATTATTTTCGAATTTGTCCGAAATTCGTAATTTGAAGCCGCAACATTATTCAAATTCTTAAGTTTACCACGTTTTTTGAAAAACTATTACCTTACACTCGAATCTAGAACTTCGGCTACCGGATTACTATTACTCGATCACGATTCGATTTTCCCACAGGGTCGGCGGAAAAAATCACTCCGCCACCTCAATCCACCTTTCACCAATGATCCGTATGTTTTTCAAGCGGATACTGTTCGCTAGAAACTGATGTAAACGTCGGACACCGCCAATTTGTGCCATGCGTTCCGGTCGCTGGCTCATACATTTGCAAACCGATTCTTATTATTATCGAAGAGTACGAAGCAAAACTTTCATAACAAACATCTATTTACATTTGCCTGATTATATGGTGTTTGCCTCTATTAAAACGTCGCAGTAAGCCGTGACTCACCAACATGAGCCATCGTGTTTCGGGAATGGGAATTGGAAAATTCTTAGATTAAATTAACTTTTACAAGTTTAAACTAACACTTTAAAGAATTCTGTGGAATTTTTTTCGTGTATTAACGTGTTGCTATGATAATAAAAATTCCATTCTGGTTATATTAAATTCCCGCAGTGTTATCTTTCAAATAATTCACTTCGATAATATTAACCTTAAAATGACTATTCCAGCAATTTTATCATCCAAATTATTCATACCAGTAGTATTACTTTCCAAAATGTTTGTATCGATAGTCTCTATTACTCAGTCCAATACCAGAAACACTTAAAATATCTCTCATTTTAATGATATCATCATATTTATTCTTTTCGGTCCTGACTTTAAAAAAGTTCTGATAATGTTATCTTCCGACAGAAGACTGACTCCGTTTCCAAGGCGAAAAATTTTAAACAAAACAAAAAATATAAACAACAAATTTCTGAAAAATTGATTGATCGGTTGCTCGTTGGTATGGTAACATTTTGAATCTAATAATTACGAAATAGAGCACCATCTGTTAAAAGTCATAAGAACTACAACTTGTACGTGTACTATACAGGTATAGATTGTAGTTCTTATGACTTCTCACAGATGGTTGTACAGTTAGCTCGTGGCAACCAGGAGCTTTCTATAGTAATCTCGTCTCATTTCACGACGCCTCAACAACGAGAATATTCCAGAAGCTATTTACCTCGTACATATATAAGAGCGCGCGCATTTCGGTTACAGTCAGTGCAGTTAAGATACATTCACACAAGGGTCACAAGTATGTGCAATTTGTGCTACAGTAAAGTTTGTTGTTTTGTGCCACCTACTTTATTCCAAATTAAACAAAAATGGATATTAGAAAGTTTTTTGGTAAGAATAGTAAATATTGACGCTTATTTGGATATCTACGTTTGCATGTGTTATGCCACGTCCACACCAACGTTTAGTAAAAGTTATACTTTATTCTCTGCAGTGAATTTAAAACCAAAGAAAAGTGCCAGCACCAGCAGCAGCAGCGATGAGGGTAAGGAAGTACAACAACCCTCTGCTTCAGACACACAAATCGTCACAAGGATTAAGGAAGCGAAACCGCAGATATTTCGGGCAACGAACACCGGTCTATTGAATTACGTTTCTTCGATAAAAAGGGCAACACAATCGAAGAAGAACTTTTAGGCTTTGTGGAGCTTGATAGGCTTGATGCCAAAAGCATTGTCAAAGCCATTGAAGAGTTTGCGACAAATTTCAACCTAAACCCTGATAAGTGTGTGAGGTTAGGCTTCGACGGATGTTCCACCATGTCTGGGAAAGAAGGGGGTATGTAGGAGATCTTGACTTAAACGTTATCCCAGCAATTCTAAACTGCGTTGGAAGTATCGAGGAGATAAGTAATCATATTTTTTCGCCTGTCTATTTTACGACGCAAGCTTATTGCGAACATTCCTAAATTGTGTGAGACTAGATGACCAGAGAAATACAAGAGCATCCGTGTTTTTAAAGAGCACGTCGTCGATGTTGTTGAGGCATTAGAGATATTAGCTGAAGAGGGTAACGCAGCAACGAGAAAAAATGTATATCAAATGCATACAGCGGCGTGAGGATCTTCATTTGTTGTATCACTAGGATTAATTGCGAAGTATTCCTCTATACTGAAACCCGTAGCAAATACACTTCAATTGAAGGCACTTGACATAGTTAAAGATAACAAGCACATTAAACTATTCTTGTCAAACTAAGACCGGAAGATGCGGACAATGTCACGACTGACGTTTTGAAAGAAGTAAACGATATTGCAAAGCATTTGAACGTTGATATAACCGCCACTGGCGTTGCTGACCGACAAATTCATAGAAGCAACCATCCAGCCGGAAATCCATCCAAATTTTGGAGAAGGTTTCTAATAATTCCTTATTTGGACTCCATCATATCATATTTAGAAGTCAGATTTTCTGTAGACAAATCGCCTGCATTTTCATTGACACTTTTCCATCCGGGTAACACGAGAGACGTTTCATTGAAGGAATAGAATGAAAGTAATTCATCTTGCGCAACTTTTTACAATTTGTAAGGCATCAAAGGAGAATGGGAATTGTGGTTCAAAATGTGGAGAGGCGTGAAAGAAGCCCCAGATATCATCGAGGTTTTAAAAATGAGCGAATTGTTTTTTCAACCATTAGAAAGGCGCTACTAATTTTACTTTCGCAGCCCTGCACAACAAGCACTACAGAAAGTTCTTTCAACTGTCTTCGCCGAACTAAAACATGGCTTAGAAGCACTATTGGTGAAAATAGGTTAAATGGATCCCCCTATGGACCCCCTTCTCTCATGAAAGAAGTTGGATTCAGAAACCTGGTTCTGGTAATTTTAGTTTCTAAATAGTCTGTTTCGTTAGTGCTATCTCACAAATTATCCATTTCAGCAATATTATCTTCTTAAATCATCTATAAAAAGTATTTCTTCGAAATTATCCACTCTGGGAGTGTAGGTTCCCAAAAACATGTAGTCCAGTAATGTTATGCTAGAAAATAATCTGTACCAGAAATATTCATATGCAATATTCCAAGTGTCAGGCATATTACTGAAAATTTTTCCGCGCTGTCGCACAAGTGTTTGTTGCAACAAAAACTGCCCAAGCGCGTAGCGCGCGGGCAGTTTTTAGGGGCAACAAACACGCGTGCAAGGCAGCAAGGAAAAATTTTAAGGATATATGCCTGAACGAGGGGTATTTGTTCAGAGAATTTTGCGAATAAAATAAATTTGACATCTGACATTTTTACTTATGTCATTGTCAACCAATTGAATGTCTTCTATTTCGAAATTTGAGCCAATACGAGTTGATTATACCGGTAATTTCCCTAGGGGTATTACCAGTATAATAGCAGCCTAATTGGTGGATAAATTCAAAATAGAGACTTATTATTGGTTAATAGAAAATGAGGGAAATTATCTAAATTATCCATTCTGGTAGTGTTAGTTTCCAAATTGTAAGTTCTGGTAATATGACCTCCCAGGTTGTGCATTCTGGCAGTCACAAATTATCTGTTTCGTCTGTTATCTTTCAAACAATCTCCTCTGTAGTATTGTTTTGGAAACATTCTATTACTGCCATTACATTTTATAAATTACTCATTTCTTTTATATCCCAAATTCCCAAAAGTATCTAGACCGGCAATGCTACCTAACAAAGTCATAATTCCAGCAACATTATCTTCCAAAAATTATCCATTCGAGATTTATTATTATTATTAGGTAAGAGAGCTTTGGCCTTTAATACGCCTTCCGTCACTTCGACCCTTAATGGTTCTTTTGCAACTTATGAGCCCTTGCTTAGTTTAAAACATTTGTAGACTGTTTCCAAACCGTTATCTCTGGACTTTGCATCCCTTATTTCGATAGGTGTCATAACGTCCTTGCTGAAAATGTTTTATCTGCAGCGACAGGTAGCGTTGCATGGACATAGAATATGCTATGCCGTTTCTGCCGCCTCGCTACGTAAACGGCACATTTGGTCTTTAGCTTTACCAATCTTGAATCGTGGTATTTTAGTGATGTGTAGCGAATGACGGTGCTAAGTTCTACCTTGCTGTGAGACAAAACAATTTTTGCTTTCTTTCGCGAAATAGTTATAAACTGTTTTGCCTAGCGTTGTCCCGGTGTGTTTTCCCAACGTGAGGTTTTCATTTGTTCCTCCCACAACCTAATCTCATGTTTAGTGTGGCTTTTCTATATACCACAACAAGGTTCAGGTCCAATATAAAGCGTCATTGCTCCACGTTTTATGAGTTTGTCAGCCTTTTCGTTGACTGGTATGCCTTCGTGCCCTGGAACCCACCATAAAGTTGCGTGGTTATCGCTGGCCAGTTGTTTCAGGTTATCCAGGCACTCTCAGACAAGCTTTGATTGACAGGTATAGGCTTTTAAAACCTTCATTGGTGCTTTGCTGTCTGTTACAATGTCAATTGTTGCTACTTTATACCTTTCCTCCTTAAATTTATTCTTGTGCAGAGATTTATTGCATGAACCTTAGCTTGGAAGACGGTAGTTCTGGCACCAAGCGGTTCGAAGATTTGGCACCCCTGCTCCAATTCCTCTACCTACCATCTATGAACCATTTCCATACCACTGGAGTGATCCCCTCTTCAAGGAGAGTCCTCCTGAGCTCTACATATCCTGGTCTGCAATGGCCTGATAAGTTATCTGATTATAGTTTGTTTGCCCTTCCATATCGTTTTGACCTGTAGGTAAGGACATTAATTCTAGCATGACCTCCATAGCGGCAGTTGAGCAGGTGTTCATCGCACCATATTATAATCAGACAGGTGAGACGTTTTA
The DNA here is from genome assembly GCA_014611495.1 of Limonius californicus. Lineage (NCBI taxonomy): Eukaryota > Metazoa > Arthropoda > Insecta > Coleoptera > Elateridae > Limonius > Limonius californicus. The sequence continues at coordinate 13,533 of JABXWE010027419.1, read as the reverse complement.
TCTTCTTTAGCTATAACTGGGTAGTAACCGGTTTAGTTTTTGGCCACTACACTAGCGCTGTATAGGTGATCATGGGTCTTACAATAGTGACATATAACCAATGGACCATTTGGGGTTTCAGACCCTAGATTCTACCTAGTAACCTGCGGCATGTTTGGGTACCACTACCCACAAAATCTGACGACGTGTTCTCCATCTATCAAGTGTTCGAGCTCGTGGTTCATCCTCACCCTCCAGTCCTCTTCATTGTCTGTTACCGGGCCGAAAATTTTTCTTAGCACTTTTCTCTCGAATACTTTCAACTCGTTGCTCTCCCGCTCCGTGAGGCACCACGTTTCACACGCGTAAGTCACTACCGGTCTTATAAGCGCGCGATATATTTTAAGTGTAGATTTGATGTGCAGTTTTTTTTAATTTAACAATTTTCTGTTCATGTATGCAGCTGTATTCCCCGCCTGTATTCTACGTTTTATTTCTTGGCTAACTTTATTGGTAGTATTAATCTGCGCGCCTAGATATGTAAATTCGTGTACTTCTTGGTAGGTATTGTTATTTATTTGTATCCTATGCTGTTTCCTACTTTGTTGTCCACTTTTTACGCTACGTCTCATGTACTTGGTCTTGTCTTGATTTATTTCCAGACCCCTTTCCTTTGCTTGTTCTTGAATTTTTGTTACCGCTGCCTTTAGTTGTTTTTCACATCCCGATGCTATCGCTACTTTACTGCTATAAATTGTTGGAACAATAAATAGGGTGATCTTGACAACAATAATTTCACTTATCGTAGGAAAAGCAGTAATTTAAACTTCGGGCCGTTTGACTTTGAAAGTTTAAGCACAATGTAAAAAATAAATGGATGGGAGACATGATTTATAATAAAATAATTGACATTAAATTAAATAACTTTTTCCAATTTAGGTATCTGTGCTTTCCCTTTTAATTTTTAACACTTTAACAACTAAATAACCATGACACAAGAAAGAAATTATCAAAGTTCAAGCAATCAGCCCACTTTTCGAATGAACCAACGTTGACACCATAGTACTTGCAGCTAGATCGTAGAATTCGTTGAAAAATTAGTGACCTTATCGATGTATACGTACTCACAGGTAAGCAACAGACTTCTGAATTGTATTTATCATTATTTGTTGATGTGAAATTTCAAAACATTTGCGTAATTCATGAACCGCAGCACTTGTCAAAATTATAAACTACAAAATCAGATTAAACAACACGTTTTATGCCAAGTCGATGTTTAAATTTTCCAATCCAATAAGTACTGACGAAGTTTAATTATTAGTTTCATCGAGGTAAAATTAGTTAAAAGGCGTTAAAATTTTCTTCCTATTGTAACAACATTCACATTTCACCACATTATGATAGTTATAAACGTCATTTTAAGTTAAAATCGGAAGAATGTCGAGAAACCGATGACGCCTACCCACACCAAAACTGGATTTGGCAATTATTTAAATAAAATTCACATTCCATCCATCAAGAAAAATACACAACGCTGAATTATAAAGAACAATAAATAATTGGATTTGTTAATATTAACACATATTTAACGTAAATTTACAAAGTTTACGGAATAACAAATCGGGCGTACTTCTGCTTTGGAATTTACATCGCTACTAAAACACCAAAGATTAACAAACTTCAAGTTTTTTACGTTGGTTACTAAGCAGCGAGAAGAAAACAAAATGAGTTTTTAGCGAGCGTTGCTAAAAAAACGTGTCAATACAAAAATATCTGAAGCAAATCTCCTGACTTGTTTCGGCCAATCAGAAGAAAGGAGAAAATTAAAAATTTAATTAATTCTTAATTATTAAAATAACTTTCCTGAATTTAACAAAACACAAAATGTGATTTCAAAATCATGCACTGTTTATTTAAGAAACTAATATGTATTTTTATTAAAAGTTTCCTAATTTTACTAAAATACATTAAACGATTATTAAAATAATAGCAAAATGTTCCTAACACACTGCATCACAAAATAGCTTTATCAGTTTCACACAGAAGAAATCCAACTTTCCCAGAAATTTACATTTGCATATGCCGAAACATATTACAATAGTTTTTAATTTACCGTGTTTACAGATAAGAAAACAAATAGGATTGGCAAATGGTTCCAAAACCTTCATATTAAAGAAGACCCAGACCAAACTAGCCTGCGGTCTGAAATCCTCAACACCAAACAGCTTCGTAAAGCCAACTTACACATCGGAAGTGAACAAATCAAATGGAAATCGAGCCTAAGCTTAATTCAGCAACCTATTTCTGAGACTAGCTGGATCATCTAAATAGGGATACAATAACACAGCAATATATTTGTAAATGTACTTAATTCTTTTAATATAAATCATGTAGTTTCTAAATATTGCTCAATTATTTCCGATATTTTATTTTATGAAAAATTCACTTTACAAATCAGCATTTAGTTTTCAGTTTTCCGACTACGTTTCATTTCACGTACCATCTTCAAGTGCTTTACAAAGTATCTCAGACATGAAGAACCTACAGCTTAACATGTGCTTCAAACTACGGGAACTGAAATCTGGTTGGTATGCCATTACCTTGCGAGGGAGGACGACCGCTAAAAATCCGATGTTCCGGTATAAGGAAACGAACCCGAGACCTTCTACCGCGCTAACCTCTATCCGACGACCCCCTTCCAAATATAACCTAAGGTGTTTCCTGCACTTTACAGTATTTCAGTTGAACGACTAATTTATCGAAAACGAATATGTATCTAAATCAATTTTCGACGTACAAACAAAAATTAAATTGCAAGAGATATAAGTCCAAAATTTGTATACGTTTAAGATTCTGAATTTTTCTATATATTTTACAATCCGAAATATTTAACTTTTATATTTCTAACAGTTTAGGTTTCAAACAAGCTACATAATTCTGTAACAAACATTGAAACTGACTTCATATTTGCTTGGGCGTTTCAATTCAATATCCGTATAATTTACAGTACTTGATAAATTTTCAAAAATGTTATAGGTACATAGATATCTTCGTATAGGCAAAATATCAATACCAATTCTGATAGAAAATAATCAACATTTTTAACATTTAAGATACCCAAAAATTAATATTTTCTGTTTATATTAAATCAAATCATTTTCCATAAATTTTACATTCCGTAACATCCATTTTGTGTGATTACTTTTCTGCACAACCTACAATGTTTTCGAAATAACACTTACTAATTTATAACGAAAAACCTTTTAACACACTTCTAATTACAGTAATCGGTCAAGGCTGAATTTACCATACTTTTGTCAATGAATACCTTCTTCCATAAGAGTAATATACCCTTGGTATCAAGTGGTGTCGCAGTAATACAAATTAAAGTGCACATCTGCACAGCCAACGCAATGTAGAAACACGTGACCACCAAACAAATGTTTTTAAAATAATCAAACAGACACAATTCTATTATAACAAGTTCACTTAATTACTTCCGGATTCTACTAAGCCTATTTTAAAACATTTCAATAAAGTGGACCTACTTTATTCGAAGATACAACAGGATTTCACAATCACATTTTCTTGTGTTATTAGCGATTCAAAAGGTACATTCGTCAATATCTTCTTTTCCACAATTCTCCTTCCACATACAGAGATGGGCGAAACAAAAATTAATAAATTGATCACAAGGTCCAAAACACCAAACTACTATGATGCAGCATTGTTTTATCGTTACAACAGTTGAATATGCAGGAAGTTGACGATTTACCCATAAATTATTATCTAACAGTAACAATAATCGCATAACCAGCAAAAGAGTGCTTAATGACGACGTTGACACAGAGGATACCAACAATAATGAAATACCAAATTATAATTTTAAATCTGCGGAATAGTGACCTCCACATGTACCATTTAGCTTTAATTACAGTGAATCATTACACAGAAAAGAATTGACGAATAATGTAGCGTTGCATTTGTATAGATTCTCGCACATACGTTCTGCTGTAAGGTACTACAAACAAAACTACAATGCTAGAGCTAGAAAATAGAAAAAAGTGCAGGTAAATTAAAAGTCATGTGACTAATGAAAGTGCATAATTATCGATCACTTCAGTCTACAAAACATTATATTTAGATGTGACCATAAACTAACCATTTCACTTAGAAAACCCTGTATATAGGTACCAGTGGATATTTGGATACCAACTTGAATTTGAACAAGAAAATAATAACCGTAGTGGTGACGTAATATTACATTCTAGTTGTAATACCATGAAGAAATCAGGCTTCTGTTACTGAACTTATGTTTCCGATACTATCCGATCTTTTCTTCTTCTTCTTCCTCCTGATCACTCTTTCTCTTCTCCGTATCCTCTTAAAATTCCCCTTCTTCCTTCTTTTTATCTTCATTTTACTCTTCTCTTTATGGTGTAGTCTACTCTAACCATTGTCATTTCTTCCTTTTCCTATCTTCTGATCAGCTTTCTTGATTTTGATTCTTTTTTTCTTATTCTTTTACTTTCTCTTGTCCTTTCTTTGACTTTCTTCAAAACAAACAATTGTGTGCAGCCATTATAAAATTGTAAACTTTTTGTTCTTCTTCTTCACTTGGTGGAGTAGACATATTATTGCCTGTTCTACCTTCAGAATGTTACAGTCGCCATCATTTCCGTAGTCTAACCAACATCTCTTCTTCCCTTTGCTTTACATTACAAGATTTCTCTGGAAGTTCTATTATGATCCGTTCTGTAAATGTGTTGTATCCAATTCTTTGTATTTTCTGCTATTTTTTCGTTTATTAAGTATATGTTTAATTTTGTTTTATGCCCTCGTTACGAGAACTTCATCTCAGGCGATTGCAATCTGGTTGTACGTTTTATAGATAGCGTCCATGTTTCGCTCCCATACATCAGAACAGGAGTTGCCATTACTTTATAGAATGTTAGTTTTGTATCTTTTCTAGTTTTGTTGTCTAATCATGTTTATGTATTGTTCAACATAGAAGCTGATATTTGTGCAGTCTTTTGTTTATGTACTTGTCATTCTCGTAACTTGTGTCAGATCCGTCTTCTTCTTCTTCGTTTTCTTAAAGTGCTATATGACTATATTATTTTAATTACATACTTTTAAAGAGATTAGAAAAATATAACGAAAAATTTCATAATGATCTACCATTTTCTTATAGATTTCAAATTCATTTGCAAATGTTTAAAGTTTGTTGATCTTATTTTCAGTAGTACCCAACTTTTGACCTGGGGAGTGATCAGTTAACTACCCTGTATAGATACACAATCTCCAAGTGTTTGTAACTACTCTGTAAACTATATTGCGTATTTAATGGTTACCTTTCACCTTCAATAGTTTACCAGTTTGAAGGTAGTTATTGTATTTAATACAGTAAATAGACGTTCACATACAGAATGTAATGACTAGTTAATATGTTGAAACCTTTACCAGACGCAGATGGAAGCTTTTAAAAGTACATAACCGTTGCTATTTAATTTATTGTTGGTTTTCTAACATGAACCTTAGGATTGTCAAATATTCGAATATTTTTATGTTTCCACACAAACTTTTACTAAATTGTGTGGTTATTAATATTTCAAGCAACTAAGTGATTGTGATATTTATATTAAATATGTACCTCTCTCTAATCTTGGTCTTCCTTTAGAATTGGCCGCATCCACTCTGTCTTCCATAATAGTGGGCAGTATGCCTTCATGTCTTAAGATGTGTCCCGCTAGTTGATCTCTTCTTTTTGTAATTGCTTTCCAGAGACTGGGTGTTTCTTTTGCTCTTCTTGCTACTTCTTCATTCGTTACCGGATTCGCCCATGCCACCAAGGCACCATATTTCAAAGGCTTGAAGTTTTTCCTCTCTTGTTTTCCTATCGTCCAGGTTTCCCTTACATATAACGTGATACTCCAGATATAGGTTTTTAAAATCTCTTTTTTATTGTCCTCCAGGTACACGTAGACGTTAGTAAACTTCTCCTTTTATGGAAAACTTGCTTTGCCTGTTGTTTTCTGCTTACTATTTCCTGTTTGCATCGCCCATCTTGTGTTATTTTTACTTCCCAGATAACAAAACTGATCCACCTGTTGTAGGTATTGTCCTTGTATATAATTTCCTATTTAATAATAATTTTTAACTTCACTGTAGTTCCTCCCAAACCATGATGAAAGAGGAGAAGAATACCTGGTAAAAAATCATGGGCTGATCTGACCCGGCTGACAGTACCTAGCAAGAGTTCTTTTACTTGGGTCCAGGGAAACATCTAATAAAGGGTGCATCCCACCACCTGTCTTACCTGGCTACAGAGTGGTAATCTGCACTTAAGAAATTAAAATATTCGAAAGCTTTACGATGCCGGATATATAAAAAAAAAGACTAACAAGGCAAGATAAGTATACAAAACTATTAGGAAATAATATATTAGAGGTAGCAAATAGAGGTTTACTTACTACATAATGAAAAGATAAAACATCTATACCAAAATAGGCGTCAATAATACCTAATAATACTCTTAATAAACGATGATTTAAAAAATGGTGCGAAAATATAAAACATATGACAAGCAGCATATTAAGCTATCGGAACAAAGAAAAAAAGAAAGTGGATGACAAAAAATAGCTTACAAGATGATTAACACTTAAACAAGACAGAAAGGGTACAGATTAAATAAAGCACGCTATAGGGAGTTACGGTATAAAGGAAAGGAACAAACAGGGCACATGATAGAATTGAAACTTACAACAGTGATCTTTTAACCGTAGAAGAATTACAAAAAACACTAAATCACACAATCAAAATTGGAAAACAGTAGAGGTAATATCACTAATAAAAAAGGAGAAAGAAATAAATGCCTAATTTATAGACGAGTTGGCGTCTTGAATACAGTATACAAAATCTATTCTAAAATAATCAACAATCACCTGCGAATGATCGCAAATGTACTCTGATCTGAAGGAGAAAATGCGTTCAGAAAAGGACAATCTTCCAGTGATAATGTAACGGCAATAAAACAAATAATAGAGAAACGACGAGAATTTAACATTGAGACGCATAGCATTTCCTACAAAGATTTTTGAAATTCCAATTACTAAGACTTTGGTCATGGCTTTCAAAAGAAAATCGCCAGTATAATTTAAAGTAATACCCAATAATAAGAACATAGAACAGGTATTCCATTTTCACTATATATAAAGTGAGAAATGAAACCCCGCAAGAAAGACCCGATATTCAAGACATCGTTAGGTGGGTGAGAGCAAAACGACGTCACTGGCGAGTTCATGTTGGCAGAATGGGTGAGGAACGATTAGCAAACTGAGCGAAGACATAAAACGAACACCAGAACGGCTACCCAAACGATGAAAGGATTGCTGGACATCAGTATTCCAAAATCAGTGAGAAATTACCCTCAAACCAATATGAGGCAAAATGGAATAATAGGATATTTATCCTATCACAGAAAAATTATCAAATATAGGTTACTTGTAGAAACCTGTATTTGTATATTTTCTTGCATTTATCTGGATAATTTTATTATACATGTAACTAAAACACACCTACAACACGATACAAGAAACCTTTTATAACAACTTGCAAGTAATATATAAAATTTTATTTGAAAAAATGTATATTAATTAGGTACCTACCAGAAAGGGAGACTTCGTTTATCTATTACCAACGTCTAATCGGGACTTTAATTTCTTATCCCGATTTTAAACAGGGTGTTTTAAAAATACGTTCGGATATTTTACCCACTTATAGATCTCATCGATACAAACAAAAAAAGTCATAATAAACATGGGTTCGATAATCAACCGTTTTCAAGATACAGCCAAATTATTTACGCAGAATCGTATTTATCACGTCTGCTATGGAAGTGGATAAAACAACACTTGTTTGAGTTTTTGTAGGTGTAAATATTGTTATTGTTGTTGCTGGAATATGATCAACGAGGAATGGCAGATACCTATGCATTTCATGTAAGGCAAGACCAATGGTAATTCTTAGGAGGCACGTCGCTTATATGCCGAAGCATTTCCGAACTGGGCACTTCCGTGTGACAAATTTTTTACACATTTGCATCAACATTTATCCGAAGTTGGCGCATTTAAATCAAGAAACGGTGGAGGTGGTCGGCCTAGATCAGTTTCTACTCCGAAGCGGAACTTAACATTTTAAGGGGGATTAAAGAAACGCTAGGTACCGGTACTAGAAGACTTTCTGCCGAAACGGTTATTAATGCTTCCCTAATTTGGAGAATGTTACGTGAGGAGCAATTGAACTAATACCATATTCAAAGGGTACAGGCTCTTATTGTGCCTGATTATGCTGCACTTGTGGTGTTATGCCGATAGGTACTGATAATAATTGCGGAAAAAATAAACTTTGTTAGGAAAGTCTTATTTACCGACGAAGCTGATTTCACGAGAAATGGCATTTTTAATTTCCACAGCAGCCATGTTTGGTCAGATGAAAACCCTCATGCTATTATTGAACCAAATCATCAACAACGATTTTCGAGTAGAGTTTTTGGAAACCATATGATAGGACCTTTTTTTCTTCCGAACCGTTTGACTGGCCAATTGTTTCTTGACTTTTTGCGTAATGCCTTGTCAGTATTGTTAGAAGATGTGCCCCTGATTCATAGAATGAATATGTGGTTGATGCACGATGGGGTTCCTGCACATTTTTCAATCATGGTCAGAAATTTCCTAAAGGAAAATTACAACGGCACGTGGATAGGGCAAGGAGGTCCAGTTATGTGACCACCTAAATCTCCTGACCCCAATCCGCCCGACTTTTGTATTTAGGGGTATAAAGTCATTAGTTTATTCAAGCCCTGTCAATAATTTAAACGAATTGGGAGAACAAATAGAACATACCAGCCAGACTGCCCTTTGAAATAATGCGGCGTTCATTTCACGGAGATGCGAAGGATGTGTACCAATGGAAGGAGGACATCTACGTAAATTATTTGTAATTAAAATGTTTTATTTACACGGCTAGGTATTTGTTTTAGTGAGTGGGGAACTTATTGAAATAACAAGCAATATTAATTTTCTTAAAAAAACTCCGTATCTCGAAAACGGTTGACTTTTCGAACCCATGTTTATTACTTTTTTGTTTGTATTGATGAGATCTATAAGTGGGTAAAATATCCAAACGTATTTTTAAAACACCCTGTATAGAGATTAGTTTTTAAAAAATAACGAATAGACAGTGATGTCTGAACCACCCTCTATATTATTACCACAGTGGGTCTTTTGTAATTAAAGGGCATATTTCTATACACACAAGTTAGCTTCATTGGTTGGGGGGGCTTCTAATACATCTTCTTCTTCAGGCGCTATCGATTATCGATGTTTGCGACCATTTCACCATATTTTTCTCGATTCCGGGCTATATTGAATAACTCTTGAACTCCCAAACCGGTCCAATTCCTCAAATTTCTAAACCCTAATATTGCTCCTCGTCCGACTCTTCTCCTACCCTCAATCCCGCCCATTATTATTAGTTGCAACATTCGGTATTTGCCTCCACGCATTATATGTCCGAAATATTCGGCTTTACTTCATTTTATTGTTGAATGTAGCTCTCTTTCTTTCCCCATTCTTCTCAGCATTTTGTCATTTGTAGTTCTTGAGGTCCAGCAAATACGGCACATTCGACGATACATCCACATTTCGAATACCTCCAGCTTGTTAATAATTTTTATTTTTAAGGTCCAAGTTTCTACTCCATACAATAATACTGGTAGTACATAGCATTGGACCATTCTCCATCGGATGTTAACGTCAAGTTGTCTACAGCATAATAAATTTCTCATTTTAATGAAGGTGCTACGAGCTATTTCAATCCTGATCTTAATTTCTTGGTCAGGATCCCAGATTTCATTTACTTGGCTTCCAAGGTATTTATACATACTGACTTGTTCAATTTGTTTGCCTTTCAAGATACATAACACTCACCAACCAATTATGAACTCTTAGTAAGATATCATGGGATATTAGTTCTGTTGTATTTAAAACAGAATAATATAGACTGATAAAAGTCGGCTGTTCCTACTGATGGCAACTTACTTACCGAAATAAGAACTTAGGAATTTGAAATATTTAAATGCCACACAACCATAAGGAAGACAGAAGATATGGAGGCTAATCCACCTCCCAATAAATGGATTGAGAGGGCTCCAAAAGAGGATTGGTTTAAAATTCTAAAAAGAATTGGAACCGTTTATTATGAATATGTATATTATGTATAATTGAACCAACATCTCCATCCAATTCTACTGAGAACATTGCGAGTAACCTGGTTGAACTTTCAAACAAAAATTTTTATGTAAGAAGCATATTTTCAGTGTAAACAATATAGGTTAACATAATATACAGAGTGTCCCATAACGTAACGTCAGTAAGTAGGTACTTCACCTACGTGTAGGAGAGGTGAAAAGAAGTAAATAGAAATTAAAGACTGATCATTTTCTCTAAATCAGCTATTAAAGAAGTTATGGCCTGTTTTAGTTAAATGCTGAGGCAGCTGAAACAATAAATGATATTAAGTGGTATTTATTTATTTATGGAAATGACATTATTTACTTGTATGTCAAACAGTAAAGCACCTTAAAGTTGATTTCTCTGCTTGCGCTTATTAACAGTGTAATTTTACAACGCCAGAGTACGCCGATATCCATTACATGTACGGTTTGTGTGATGGAAACTCTGTAGCAGCTGCTCGAGAGTATGGGTTTGGGTTTCCAAATTGGTGACTACCAGACTGACGAGTTTTCTAACAAATGCACAACCACCTACATGAACACGGAACATTCCCGAAACTGTCGACTGCACGTCCAATACAACAAGTACTAGACAATGAGGACAACATGCTGCGAGAAATTGATAATAATCCTATCACCTCTGTTCGTCGTGTATCTGCGCAAGTTAATGCACGAATGTGAGTTTGGAAAACATTAAAACTTTATGGTATATGTCGAGTTCATATCCAGTCCTCTTATAGGCCTTTTCAGCTAGAATTGAGGTTTTCGGCTTAGCGCTTTATGTTAGCGTACACAACTCTTGCATGTTTTATCTCTGTTTATATTGTGACCGCACTATGACAAGGACATAAACGTAAGCTTACCGGCGACAGATTTTGTGGTTTAAGACTCCGAACAACGTTGACATGTTTGACATGTACCTAACTGTAATGCGGTGAAAAGAGACCCCACGATGCAATAATGTCCGTCGACCCTACATAATTGAACATGCCAGAGATTCTCAAAATGCTATTGTTATTTTTTAATTTCTATTTAAAATGTTTCTTGACACTTGGGTGTCCATAATCGTAATGTAACGGGCGCTATATAACTATTTAAAATAAATCATCAGTTTTAAGAGAAATATAAACAAACACGAATTATCTTTACAATATAAATTCAATAATTCAACAGGTAATTAAGTGTAATACAAATTAAATAGTATTTACATAATGTACATATTATTTACTATAATATTAATGCCCTAATCACTTTCTAAGTAATCAATCCCTGATAAATCTTTTGCATCCGATTCCGAAGAAACTTCCCCTAAATTAATTATTATTGGATTAACTACTATATTATCTAATATAATTTTTTCTCTGTTCCACCAGTCTTTAATACGATGTTCGGTTCTCGCAATTGTATTCCGCCAAATTTGTGATGTTATGTGGTTTAACGATTCCTTCCACAAGTTTAACACATTTTCTTCGCCATATCCATCTCGCCCCATATGCTTGTCATAATATTGTTTACACAAACTCCAAATCTCCTCAATGGCGTTAAACTCACAGTGGTATGGCGGAAGACGTAGCACCCTGTGACCGCCCGCTTCTATAATAGTATCAATAATATATTTCTTCGGTTTTTTATAATATAATGCCACTTTCAGCAATTCTGGTTTTAGGGCATGTTTGGAAAATGATATGCCGTTGCAGGTTAGCCATTCAACAATTTCTCCTTTTTTCCACGAAGACACAGGTTGCTTTTCTATTAACGCTGAATGATACGAGGTGTTATCCATTACTATTAAGGAATTTTTGCTCAAATTCGGTAATAGTTTTTCTCGCACCCATTTTTGAAATAATTCCGTTTCATACTATCGTGGTAATCAGCACTTTTCGAAGTAGACGAAAATACGATATCGGCATTTCCTGCAAAACCGTCATTTGTACCTGCATGGAGTACAATGTATCGCTTTCCCTCTTCTTGAATTTTACAAACGCTTTTTGTAGATTCGTCCTGCCAGGACTTTTTAATGCCGCCTGTTTAAAATATAAAAAAATATTAATTATTAATGAATTTAAGAAAAAAATCCCGAAAATTTTCTGATGGGGTTATTTTCTGAGGTGCTTGTAATGATTAAAATATTACCTTTAGCAAATATCCACGTTTCATCAAGGAATACCACTTGACAGGGTGACCCTGACGTAAGGTTTTCCATGTACGTTTTTAAAAATGAACCCCTCATGGAAACCACATGGCTCTGCTCACATAATGCCCTTCTGTTGTCGTCTTGTTTATAAGCAAAGCCACAGCATTTTAGAAGGCGATATAAGCTTGTCAGGCTCATGTCTAAAATGTGTTTCACTTTTAATTCATTTTGTAGAAACTCCAATGTTACATGACGTTTCTTCTGGTACACTGTAAATAGCGTTTCTAACTTCCATTTTCGCATTTTCAGGTACATCTGTTTTAGGTTTTGACCGAACTCGTACTTTATTTGAAGTAGTTAGTACCGTATTCTCATTATAGCGAGTTTTAATTGCTTTAACTGTATTTTCTTTGATTTGTAGTGCTTCAGCCACACGCTAAATACAAAAAAGTACATAGAGCCTGCTTACAGTTTGTTAAATGTATATTTACATACCTTCTGAACGGCCCAAATTGAAACTAATGGCCCTCCTTTTTTGAAAGTATTCGAATAGCTTTATGATAAACAATTGAGATTGAGAATTCAACACTGGCATATTTAAAAATAGTATTACATCAAACTACGCACTACGCAGATTGCAACCAACTGCTACTTTGGAAGTTCAAGTAAAACTAAATAACGACTCTGTTGTAAGACCGCTGCTTAACTATGAATTCTTACTTCAGGTCCTTATTTGGTTGACCGCACTAAGCCGAAAACCTCAATTCTACCTGAAAACGACTATACCTACAGATTTCAAAATCGAAATCTACGTAGTAAGATTTTATTTACGGATAAGGCAACATTTACAAGAAGTGGATTAATGAACAGAAAGTATAGTCACTTTTGGGATTTGGAGAATCCACACGAAATCGGAGTGTCAAACTATCAAAATAGGTTTTCAGTGAATATATGGTGTGTAATTATTGATAACATGCTCATTGGTCCATTCGTTTTTGAGAACCATTTAACTGCTGACAGATATTTAAATTTTCTAGAAGATCATTTGGTAGGATTGTTAGATGATGTCCCTCTGGCGATCAGACATGGTATGTGGTATCAGCACGATGGTGCCCCTGCACACTTT
>JABXWE010027417.1:0-33683 GCA_014611495.1 Limonius californicus | reverse complement strand
ACACCGTAAATTATAGGAAGCGAACTACATAAGGAAAACGGGGACCAATCCACCCCATGAAATGGATTAATTTACTTCGGAAAGAAGAGGCTATAATCTTATTGATTGGAAAGCCTTTATTATTATTATTTAAAATATAGCTAGCTTATGTTAGAAACGCGATTTGAACAGGAACATATAGAAAATCCTATTTTATCACTGTTACTGTGTAACTCATGTATATTTGAGTATTACACAGTGGATATTTCTTAGGACACAGACTTCGCTCTCATTCCACATTATACATGCATCTTTCTTGCCTATGTTCTTGCATGTGATCGAAGGTAAACGTTGACCTTGTTACCTTCAGCAACGACAATATATTAGTTACAAATTGTAAGGGCATATTTACTTGCCGCTGACAATTAGCTCTGTGGGTGAAATCGCATCTAAACCATCTCCTAAAAAGATTTAACTCAAAGAAGTCCTCAGGATACGCATAAGCGATGAATTTGCAGGGCATACAGCAGTACCAGCAAGCACACACATTAACCCTCGAGTATACGCGCCAAATTTTGTAACACCACAGCACGCGGCGGTCTCACGGACCGTATGTAAAAAAATGTATAGAATCCTTTTTTTTTGGTACTAATATACAAGATTATATATTATTCATATACTTTGCTTTCATTTTGTTTATAATAATTGGTTGCCAAGTTGGGATATTTGATAAATTTTACATTTTGAAACCTATTTTTATTTATTGCAGGAAAATAATGGCTACAGTTGTCAAAATTAAACAAAATATTATTCTACATGCACTAAATAAATAATTGAACAGAAAAAATACATTAAAGGCAATTCAAACTCTAAAATTTATTGGTGTTTTGTGTCGAAATTATTAGTTGTGCTGAATTTCATAGCAGTCAGAACACATAGCATGTATGTGTCCTCGGCTACACCGATTGCAGCGGTATTTTGTTTTTCTATTTTTTGTACGGTCACAATAGTAACAGCGCCCTTTTGTCCATCATGTCCCTGTACAGGCCCGGCGTTGTCAACTGGCATACCACACACCTCCCGAATTCTGGTTTTCGAACTTCTTCCAAGACATGACGATGATGCTCGTTCTCTCTGGTAATCGTATACTAAAGCCATATAAAGTTACTGAAGAAATTCCCTCCGAATTGTAGTGAAATCTGGATTATTAGCACATACAATAATAAATGAATTTATAGCAGCTACATTTAGCATGCTGTAGAAAATGACCATTGGCCATCTTCGTGTATTTCTAGGGCAATTATATTGCGAACACAGTTTGTCAAATACGTCGACACCTGCCTTTGTATCATTATAATCCTCAATCATCTCTGGCTTCAGACTGACCTTCGAAACATTGTCATCGCTATGCATCGTTGAGAGTACCAAAACATTTTTCTTTGGTTTTGGTATATAGGTATATAGGACGACCATTAATTATGTTGTAAAAATTCTGTGGGCAATTGACGTTTATTCTTTTTGATAGTACCGAGCAGTGTAAGCTTTTTGGATTTCAAACTTTTAGCAAGATCGAAGCTAGTAAACCAGTTGTCTGTCATTCCGCTTTGATCCGTAGATATGTTGGCACAAACGTTCTACGACGCTTTTTCCACTGTTGGTACTTTTATATGGGCCATTGGGTTGCTGCCCCACGTAAACCTCCATATTGCTAGTATACCACATTTTAGCCTCACACAGTGCAAAAATGTTGATACCGTACTTGTTCGGCTTACTTGGTATGTATTGTCGAAAGCTACATTTGCCTCTAAAGGCTTCCAACTTTTCATCCGCGGTGACCAATTCAAAATGGCTACAGGCTGCCTTGCAGTTAGTAATAAATAACTCCAAAATGTTACGTATGGGAGCCAATTTGTCAAACTGCTTCCTTTCTTCTCGCGTCCTCATGTCATCAAATCTCAAACAAGATAATATGAATTTAAATCTGTTGATGCCCATTGATATACCAAATGCTTCAATACCCGTTCCATCCATTTTCCATAGATCACATGTGTTCAGATCATTTGCTCATCGAACCCCAGCAAGGCACAACAAACCCAACAATGCTTTTCTTTCAGATAAATGTGTTGGTTTGGCGTCTCTTTCTCGTATATAATTGTCTGCAACAGACCGTATTTTGATATTAGTGCACTCTACAATTATTATGTTTAAGATTTCGTCACTAAATAGGTAATTCCAAATCTGAAGAGGAGTTTTCAAATGCTTTACTGGAGCTTTTACCCCAGGAAGAACTTTTACAATATTGTGCTGCCTAGTTCTCTTACTAGTAGTACGATAATGTTTCAGAAATTTAGTACCATCCTTTCCAATAAAAGATGGGTAGCGACGAGCGATATTATCGTATACCAGAATCATCAGATTCTAATTCTTGTTCTGTATCGCTAGAATCACTTCTTTCCTCGACATGATCTATTTCTCCCTCGCTTTCATCATCAAATTCTTCATCTGATTGAACTTCTTCAAAAAGCTGCAGAAGTCGAGCTTGTTATTTTCCTTAGCTCATTATTATCTAATTGAAATAGTACAAAATTATGAGTTTATGGTGAAATGATCAAAAATTCAGTCAAATTACCTTCTTTTACTAAAACACAGTTGAGGAAAAAATAGTTGCTCGTTGCGGTCCAGGAGACCGCGCGCGTGTTTTGCAGGTTTAAATAGTATCATCCAAACACACAGCTCAATATTAGGCGTGCACACTGATATTGGGCACACAGCTTAAAAAGTAGCATCTAATCACACAGCATAACTACGGAACACACAGCACACTGCTCAATGTTAGGCACACACACTGTTATTGGACACACAGTCCTATTACTAAATTGAAGGCACACAGTTCTGAGAACAAAAGAGGAGCGTATTATTTGCTTAAGTACACACCATCACATACGCGCAGCTGTAATAACAAATTAGGAACACAGAACTTAGAGTACAAAGCACAGCACTGCACTTCCAAGCCACATTCCACTTGCCACAATTCAAAAGAGAACAGATTTAGATTCAGATTCAAATACGTTGAATCATTGACTTCAGATATTACATTTTATTTTATTATGCTAGGTAAATAATTGATGGACAGACTGTTGTAGGATTTTGACCTCTTCGGTCCTGGATCTCCTTTTCTTCTTCAGGACCGATGACGTGCTGATGGATTGCTGTTAGGTGGTTGGCTGGCAATTGCTGATTCTTGGTTCCTGATGTGGTGGGTTTTTTCCGTTGTTTCTGGTTCTGGTGTTGCAGATTATCTGAAATTGGAAGTTAGAAGTAGTGGAGTGTGTGCTCATCTCATTGTTAGTGGAGTTTCCTCTACCAGGACAATGATATTGTCTCAGAGTACAAAGATGAAAGGAGGGCAGTTGGGGGGTGTTTGAGTTTCCTCCAAGATTTTCTGGGATGCGATTAACTGTACAGAAATTGCGATTTACGGTTTATGAGAAGTTTGGAAGATTTCTACGGTAATAGGAGGTGGAGGAGTGTTCTACATATGTATGTATATTGGAGTTCCTAAAGACGGTTGCTGATTGGTGTGGTTTGTGTGTCGATGTGGACTTTGTCATACGTATTACACCAAGCAGTTAAATAGTTCTTCTGCAAATCCGTGCAATTCTGTCATTTATTTATAAACTCTTTTTCTACAACTTGCCCCTCTCATACCTTCTCTCCAGTCTATTATATCTTCCTATTCTCCATTCATGCATACACACAGCAGTAATAATATGATGACTGTTGCCTCATTACGCCGCGCACCTATTGAAAGTACTTCATCATCATCATCTGACATGGAGCTGACTCGAAGGTCGATCCTGGATACGCCAGGCCCACCCCATGCCAGTAGGTCGGTAGGAATTTGCGGGATAGGGTGGGATCGGGTGGGGCATTGCAGAACGTTAGCATGCCTGCAATGTATACCGCAAGACACCGCTGCTGCAACACCAGGTAGTTAGTAAGCTACGCATCAATGGGGTTGTTGAGTACGTAGCCGAAACCGTTATGCTATTATGCGTTTGACATGCAGCGTCCTCTCTCCCGCCGGCCCCTGCCTCGCTCGCTCTCCGCTGCCCTGGATTTCTAAGTTAAAGAACACTCCTAAGCACTCAAGATGAATCGCGAAATAATGGATAATACCCTCATACTTAATAATATATTATGCACGACAGTCTTCACAATATTCTACAATTATTAGAATTTGTAAACAACTCAAAAATACGTATTCATTTTTATTCTTAGAATACTGTAGTAATTTTTATTATATTAATTCCTAAATAATTTACATGCGTGAGACCCATGTTTCGAACAATATGACAAAACTCTTAATATATGATCAAAAGTGTGACTTTTTCTTATTGACAATTTGAAAATTAAATAGTTAATTTCCTTTTACGAATTATTTTTTAGTTTCTGAAATATGCTATCAAATATTTCATCTTAATTACATAATATAATATGTTTTGCAATCACAGTCTCATAACTCAAACATGGGAAAATCTTAACAATCTACTTTATCATTTAGAGGTTAACTGAAACTAATATGAAAACATTAACTATTGCACTGTATTTGCAAAAACATAGAGCCAAATGGAAGTCAAAGAAATTCGTTCGCCCCAAGTTCTGTGCTTTTTGACATCGACGCTCCTATCAATTCTTGCTATTTTAAGGATGTTGAATCCGCAAATCTGTTTGTTTAATTAACTCTTGAGATACCATTAGCGTTTGCATAATTCAAGAGGATTAGATTGCACCATAATCCGATCGTTAAGTCAAATCCGTTTGCTTGGCAATAATAGATTAAGAATGAAGATCTTTACGTCTATCTGAACAACTTTAATGCGTTTTAAAGTTATTTTATGCAGTTTCTCAACTGATTTGCATTTCTTTGGGAATTGTTCTTATCTACAATTAAAGTTCCTTGCGATTTTGTTTGGTTGATTCCGTTTATTGTGGAGCAACGTTTCGAGAAAGGAATGCATTTAAATTGTGTCCCCATTTATACTATATAATTGGGGATGAGTTAAGTGTGTCTAGGAGCTGTCGAGAAGATCTAGATTTGATCTTCGTTCTAGTCAATGGATATTTTATAAATCGGTTTCCTCAGTCGGAATGCAATACGACACTACCCAATTGACTAAGCCGTAGCGTCTGTTCTCTATATTTTGCATATTCGCTGAGGATTAGTCAGCTAACGCTTCACTGTATACAGCTGAAATTTGCACCTCTTTGGAGGTGAAGTGCTCTGCAGTAGCGAATTTAGGAGCACACTTTAACATCGTCAGATTGATGTCCATATTCATAATGGGGAAAATCAAGTATAATTAAATGAAACTACCTTGTCAGCTCCACGAAATATATTTTTTATTTTTATTATTTATATTTTATATTTTTTTTTATTTTTATGTATTATATTTTTTATTTTTAATTAAGATTAATTATTATGTAATTATAAGCACACTTTAAGCTGTAGGTTTGAATAGGGTAGAGCACTTACTGAACAGATAATTACTATTTAATGTTTCGGTTCTAAAAACATTTACATTCCTTAAATGAATTTTCTGCCTCGCAAATGAGAAGACTACATTCAGAACTAAATATTGCTAGTTTACCCAAAGGCACACTTTTTAATTTTCTATTCTGAGCACTAATTCATAAAATTGGAACTACTAACTGATATCTAATAGAACTTTCGTTGGATATCTGGAAACTAACACCCATTTGTTCTGTTCTTAAGTGAAAACTTAGATTCAAAACACAGCTGTGTGAGCTGCTTTTCAGAAGTTATTAGGTATAACGAGATCAAACGGAAACGTTATAGTCTCAGAAAGTGCATCATTCTAGAGTTTCCAACTAACTAATGAGCGTCCTTTACACATAATGTATATATCAAAATGAGTGAGAGTAGTAATTCTACAGTTGTTTAATGAAGATGTTGTAGCAGATCTGTTGTAGTTACAAACGTTATAGATCTGCGGTCTGAAATTAAGTATGTTAATTGTTCGTCGCATATAATGAGGTTGGAAGTTAGAAATTGTAAAAGAATTTCCCGGATTGATATATGGGTCGCGGTTTAAGAAGGTTTCTTTCACCTTTTTTTTATTTGACATACGTTAATTAAAATTAGAAATGAAGGTTACAAAGGTATTACGTTCAAGCATACTATACGTAAGAGTTGGCTGATTAACACAAACAATATATCACTAATTTTTATTGAGTATTAATTTGAAATCACCAAATATGATTTTAATATAAGTTACCTTTTAGTTTGATTGTTTGTTCATTTTTGTCTGACCTCTACTATCTGCATTCAATTGTAACCTGAATGTTTCTTGTATCATCCGTCCATCTATTTGACGGACGTTCTACACTTCGTGTTTGAGTTCATGTCCATTTTGTTACCCTTCGTCTGCTATGGTTGTCTGGCATCCTGGCGATATGGCCTCCCGGATTTCATCTTAATTGGAAATCCGTTGTACCACACCTGTTATTTTTGTTCTTCTACCCAAATTTCAAAACCGATCTCGAAGCGTAATGCTTACTACCCTTTATTCCATCGCCCTTTGGGCAACTTCTAATGTTTCTATTAAGGGTTCAAGTTTCTGTTTCATACGAGGGCACCGGAACGTATTGGTCAAAGGTTTGTTCGGACCAATAGAGCTTTTTCGACGACCCGTAACCAGATACATCGAAAAGGGCCTACAGCTTAGCTCAGACGAGTAAGGGGAGTTCGTGAAAATCGCGTATGGGAGAAAATCGTTAGTTGTGTACAGGGTAAATCAAAATAAGTGGGCGCCGCTTTCCAAATCCAGCTGATTGTAGGTCCTCGTGGAAGGCCGAGAAGCGAACAGCTTACGGGAATGGACCTTGCCTTTATTGTGCCTCCTCCTATATATTTGGAGCTTGCAAAATTTTTACACAAACAAATACAGAGTACACAAAAATAAAAGAGGCAGTAAATTTTAAAACACATATAATGGAATTATTGAAATGGCGATACAAAAAGAAAAGACAAGAAATGGCATTTTATGGGTTTACAAATAATATTTGAACGTCCAAGAAAACAAAACTCACCGCAGTTGACGCACGATATTTAGGATATTTCAATAAATCTGTGTTGCCAATGGCGTAGAGTTTACAGGAAAAATGCAGTATTAATATCTTTTAACAGTTAACTATAAACAAATGGCGACCGAAGATCGCTTTTAGGTTGCATAAAACAAGTTCAATAACGTGGAATTTTGCAAGTTTGCGCGAGAAAAAAAGGTTTCTTTTACACTGCACAAAAAACTGGTTCTTTGCCTTGAATGTCGGTGGAGGCAGGCACAATTCCGGGAGGGTTGATTTCCAACTGCAGGTACTGTCGAGAAAGCAGTATTTTTCCGGTCCGGGGAAAATGTAGAAGGCCTCAGGAAACCAGAGGGGGACGAACCGTGGGTAGATGCGCTCCTGGGGTAGTAGATTATTCCCAACAATCACCTTTTCACGGGTTCCAACGCTTTTTATCCGAATAAATCGGGAAAAGAAACGATCACGATTGTTCTGTAATCAGGCTACACTGTTAAAACTGATATAAATCCGACTTGACTGTGTCAAAATGATATAAATTACCTAAAGCAATATTCGGTACGATACCTACTTAATTTAACAGGTGCCGCGAAAGAAAACCCGCTCTACATGAACGTTCGTCTCAGATCCAAGCTTGTTGCCCACTGACTAAAAAACGCAACGGGAGTCCGCACTTTTCCCCCAAAAATTGCACCATATTTCGACATGTGATGAAATGTTCTAGAATAAGGGACACGTCAGACCTTCGAGAGAAGTCAGAAAAACAATTTCTGAATGCTAGCACTGTTTAACAAAGGCGTTTCTAGAAATTCCGTCTGAACGGTGAAAAATATCTTACAAAGAAAAACCTTGAATAACTCTGGGACTCCCTCGGTCATAAATTATATCAGGACGGAAAATACCAACAAAACTTAACAATGCTCAATTCTACAAAGATGCAACGTAACCAAAACTGTATCCAATATACAAACGGCAATTAAAATAGCGTTATTAATTCTTACGAAGCGGCAAACAAATTACGGAATTAATTCATATAAAGCGGCAAATTCTAAAAGAGCATAACAGGTTCTAAATTCTTATTTGTTATTGGTGAATTGAAGACGTTTTGTAGTTCACCTAAACTTCCCCAACGTTATTCTGCTACGGAGATCATCTTTAAAATTATTTGTTGTTCTTTCTTAATTCTACTTTCTGACCTAGATATAGATTCTACTCCTCGTATTTCTTTATCTTCTACTAATAAGTTCTCTAGATTTACATTTTTTCGTTTGTGATATATTTGGGTTTTACCCTGTTCATTTTTAATTGCATTATTATTGAGTTCGATTTCAATTCAGCTAGAATTTCTAGTAATTCTTCTCGATTTTTATATTTTCTACGTCTACATATGCTTTATAAGGTAATTGATGGGTTAAGATTAATAAAATTTGGCATCAGTTTACATGTATCTCTTTCTCTAGCAGCTGCTGCATCTGTTACGTGAGTATTCCCCAAGGCTGGAGATACGCTACTCTTTCGTCTAAATTACAGAAATTCCGAAAAACTAAATGCCTCGTCTAAGAAAAATCAGAGGTAGCATAAGGGATACAAATTGACAGCTCCAAGGAAGCGTAAACAGACAGGAACGAGGAAAAGGAGGTGTCGGGGCTTCGCCAGGTAAGCCTAAGCGCTGAACTGTAGAGAAGGGAAACCGTAAAGAGGATTTGGAAGATTTGGAAATCGTCGATACAGAATTATAATTATTTTACTGGTTGTTACAGAATGATTATAAATGTAAACGTATACATTACAGAAAATGAGTGCAAAGTGGTAAAATGTGAACGGTAATTGCAAAAAATGATCGTCAATGACCTATAAAAAGTAATGGTCTTGCTTTTAAGTTAAGTTTTAATAAAAAATATAATAAATACTAAAGACTTGTGAGGAGAGATCTAAAAACAGAAATTATGTAAGAGAATTCAATCTCTAACAAGAACCTAAAGAGTCGTGTACAACAAAAAATACATTTTTATCACATTAGCAACTAATCCGCGACCATAAGCACTTAATACAACATAAAAAATGTATACCCAGGTTGTAAATAATAAAAATGTTAAAGTTAAAATTTGAACAAATTTAAGGTGTCACTGCGTAGCTTCATGGTGTGCCCATAATTAAATATATGTAGGGATAATTTATTTTTATCTGCGTGCGCTCTCTTCCATAAACTGATTTAATATGTTCTAGTGCATCTAGTTTTAAGAATATCGGTCGAATTTTTCCTGACTAAATAATCCTAGAATTTCTAAACATGCTGAGAAATCTAATGCACTTTCAGTGTTTCTAATGCTTGTAATAAAAGACCCTGACTGTATAACAACTAGTGTCTCTTCCAACATATACAATAAGCTACATTGCGGTTCTAATTCTGTGTTAGATATAAAGCTTTCTCCTAAGTCACATAATTGTTTCTTTATATTTTATTTATATAATAATTCAAACGTACATAATTTCTCTGTAGTATGCAATTATAAACCTTCTCGCTCTACATCATGTTTTTATAGTTTAGGGAGAAGCTAACTTTGATGTGCCTTGTGACATAGAGAAAGCGATACCATCGCCATTGGATTTACCATGTAAGGTAGCTGTTCTCAGGCAGTGTTGAAAAAGATTATAACTAAGAGAATGGATCTTGTAAAACTTGACTACTTCTATAAAGCGTCCACCTGACAGATGTTGCCATATTACCACAAAAAATTATTATCCAACACTCTATTATGGGTCACGTTACATTATCCGTCTAGGTTGTTACTATAGAGGGTGTAACATGAAGTGATGTTTTAGGGTATATTCGACGGCCCAAAATAAATAAAAAACATATATAAAGATTTGTTCGGAAGTGTTCCCCAACAAAGTTATGGACAAAGAACGTTTCACAATGCTTTAATAATGAAAATAATGTAACTATATTTTATTAATGTTACACTTTAATACTTAATAACGAATAATCATAATAGTTGCTCAAAGTTGCTGCCGTTAACTCCGATACAAACATCTGCACACGTTCGAGTATTCCAGCAGTATTTCGAATGGTCCCACGTCGCAGTTCAGTTCAGGTACTTCCGTTTACAACATGCCTTACAAGCGACCCCATAAAAAAAAATCGAAAGAATTGAAATTAGGACACCTTGTTAGTCAAGTAATAGGTCCACCTCGATCTATCCATCATAATGGAAAAACATCATCTAGGTAATTTTTTGCTTGACACCTGAGGTAGGCAGGAACATTATGTATAAACCATATATGATATCGTCGCATGAAAAGTACATTTTCTAACAAGTTTAGCAGAATGTCTTCCACTGTAACAAAGATTCCGGGGAGCAACCGTTCTAGCATTTAGCAATCAAATGTTGGGCTGCTTTAGTTCCGAAAGAGACATCTGCAGCAGTGTTAGTGGCGTTTCAAATTATTTTCCCCCACGCACTCATCATCGCGTCCAATCACACTCCGGAGCAGTCGCATAGAGAAGTAGAACCGGTATAAATTCCGAATTCGAGAACAAGTTCATAACCTTGGAGTTCAGCTCTATCCGAGGAGGCCGAGGAAGTTTGGAGTCCTAGACTTCAGCTAGGAAGTCAGCCCGAAACTTGAAGTACCAGTCTACCAGAGAAGGAAGCAATCCGAAGTTAAGCTGTTGAAATACTCTCAGTCAGTGAGAATTCCCAGTCCGTTGGAGAATTCAGTAAAATCAGCGTACCTGTACAATGAAGCATTTATTTATTTTGTGGAACGTTTCGCTGTTGGGGTTAACTTACTTGATATTAAGCAGGTTATGCCAGTCAAATAAGAGGTTGAAGGTCTTATATGCAGGTCAGGCCAGGTTAATCGGACCTCTGATTTTCGTATTTCATCCGTAATTGGAGTTTCAGAACTAATTTGCAAATTGGTTCTAGTCGGTCAGACCAGAATGTACGTATTTTCAAAATTAGGCGTTAATATAATTTCACGTACTCACCGTGCGGTAATATTGCATTTATGAAACTCTTACGTTCATTTATCGTCGAGATTACAAAGCCAAGCAGGCTTTCCGAGCCGCAGCGAACCGCTGATCACCCGATTCCGCACATTGGGCCAACGAAGGCAAGAAAACCATGAACAACTTCACAGATGAATTAAACTAACCCATACACGTGTCCGGTGACAATTTACAATTGTACTGTGTGAACCCTGAAAACAACCCCGATTGGGAGTTTTGTGAGGGAATTCCATTTACCGCATCTAAAATGAAATGCCAGGTGTCAACTATTTTGTTTGTTTGTATAAATCCCTAGAGTCCAGTCACCGCGCACCGCGGGCAGCCTACTGAGATCAACCGGCGCAGTACCTTCCAGTGAACCTCTGGCCCAGTACCAGGGGTGTGCCTACCAGGATTTTGCAGACTATACTGCCTTGTCCGAATATTATTACTTTTATTTATCTCATCACAATCAGATACATTTTAATTTATAGTAACATTTCAATGTAATAGAACCTGTTATAATCATTACCGTTTCACGGCATAGTTATCATGATTCGATGGCTTTGAGCTATACCGGCACCCGTCCCCAAGAGAACGGACGGTTACACCCCAATATTAACATAAGTTTGCCCATTCAATCGCGGAGGTAGAATAAGGAGTCCAATAACTCGATACCAGATATTAATAAAAAACTTTGCTGGTAAGGATTCACTTTAACAGCGTGGCGATTTTCATCTGGTCAAACATTAAATGCATCTATGCGTACACTTCTTTCGTAAATTGATAAGCTTCATTACTTTATTATCCATTCCTGCAAAGCAGTCTTAAAGTAGTATTAAACTAATGCTATTCGAAAAAATGTCCGTTTATTGTGAACATTTCTTTGTCTATAACTTTCTTGTGGAGCATTTCCGAACAAATGTTTATATGGTTTTGTTTTCTTATTCTGGGTCCTAAAAGGGTGACATCACTGCATGGTACATACCCTGTATATATTCTGTGTAGTATGAAGTTAAACATTATTAGATATATTCGTTATATATTATAAAACTACGAAAGCATAGCAAAATTTAAAAAGTTTCTATTATTCGTCTATTTCACATATTCGACCCTGACCGATAATACAGTTTCTGTTGTATGCGCACCATTTAATCGTGATCATTGACCCGTTCAAGAAAACGTCATATTTTAAACACTTTTCTCTAAAATGACATATTTTGCACTTTCGCTGTGCATATTGTTCCCTCTCTATATCATACTAAGAACACATAATGGCTGGGAATTCTCGAATATTTTCCAGAAAACCAGTAATGCAAAAAAAAACTATATTTAATATTGAATGATGTGCTTTTATGTGCATGAGAAATATCTGAGACTATATTTTTATGTGTGTAAATAAGGAAAATACAATTAAGTAGGAGATGATGACCGTACTGGAGTTCTTGCAAATTGTCAGAGGTAGAACATACATCAAATCTGGAGAGTAAATTAATGTGCCCCATATTTATTTTTTGCTGACATTCAAATAAACGTTATTTCCGATTTATAGTCATACTTTGTTGCATTATTATGTAGTAGTAGTGTGTGTAGTATTCACTACAGTAACTAATTTTGAACAGGGTATTATGAAATTAACCAAAATTAAGTACTTGTATTTTAAGTAATTGTTGTCCATGCCTTCAACTTCACAACAGTGCAGTTTACCTGATTACTTTCTTTGTTCAGGAAAATTTTGTGTACATCAGTATTTAGCAAGATGTGCGCGTTTTGTTATAGTTTAACAATAAAAATCAATCGGTAGCTGGTAAAATTATAATAAAAACCTGTGTGTTAGTTGACAAAAATATTTTAAATGATTTCTCATTAACCGATGCTTGATTTCTAATCGTTTCCTAAGTTCTAATAAATCTGAGACATACTGTGTAGCTTCAACTTTTTCTTAAGGTTCATATCCGATCCGGATATTGACAACCATCCTCGCCACAACTACTTTGTTGACTATGGCTGTAAATAATTCGGTTGTGGTCTTACCAAACTATGTCCTCAAATTTATTACCCATGAAATCCTCCTTCTACTCAGGCCTCTTTTTTCAAAAATCTTTCCCATGCGTTTCGCATGATATGGCCCCATATATTCGAGTTTTCGGGCTTTTACTGTATTCAATATTGTTGTCTTTTTAGCATTCTTCGGAGAATCTCAACGTATGTAATGTGTTCTGTCCAGGAGATTCTTAAGATCTACGATACAGCCGCATCTCGAAGGCTTCTAATTTTTTACTTGTGGCCTCTACCAAAGTTCATGCTTCTACTCCGTTTAATAGTACTGAAAACACATAACAACGTAATAATCGTATCTTTGTGTCCATGATCAAATGATGACTTTTGAATATCGAGTGCATACTATTAAATGTTGCTATGGCTTTCTCAATACGAATCCTTATTTCTTGGTAGTTGTCCCACTGATCATTAAGGGTCGTACCAAGATAGGAATATTTATTGACCATCTCAACAGGTTTTTCATTAATTAATAGTCGTGGTTTGATTTGGTTATTGGTTTTATTAATAACGATTAGTTTTTTTTTTATTGATATTGATACCCAGGCTGTACCGCTGGCTGCTCTCCGTTACTTTGTCTATGAGCTGTTGTAGTCTTTCTATGCTGTTCGAAAAAATGACTGTATCGTCGGCATATCTAATATTGTTCATTCTTTCACCATTCCGTAGAATCCCCTTATCCAATTCGTAGAGTGCCTCTCTAAAGATGTATTACGAGTATATGTTAAAAATCAGTGATGACATAACACAACCTCTCTCATAATTTCAGTATCATCTAAGCTTTCGCGCTCCTGTCTTACAAATGCCGATTGGTTCCAATATAAATTTATGATTATTCTAAGATCTTCTTTATCCAATCCAACGCTTTTTAGGATTTCAATCATTTTCTGGTGCTGTATTCTATCGAAAGCCTTACTGTAGTCAATAAAGCAAGCGTAAACATCACAATTCATGTCTCTTCATATTTGGAAGAGTACTTGAACGCCAAACAAGGCTTCCCGTGACCCATCCAAATTGTGTAGGCGACATTTGATCTTCAGTTTGTAGATTCTTTTACGTATAATTTTAAGAAATCCCTACAGGAGGTGACTCATGAGGCTTATTGTGCGATAGTCACTACAAGTTTTGGCCCCGAGTTTCTTTGGTAGAGTGATAAGATAAGATAAGATATTCCCAGAGTTGTAGACTTCATTAAATAACGAGGTTAACCAGTTTATTCCTCGTTAATCAAATAACTTGAGAAATTCTACTTCAATGTCAACCGGCCCTGCTGCATTGCCTTCTTTCATATCCCTTATTGCGATTTCCACTTCTTCCTTCATTATGTTTTGTCCACTTCCATTAATTATCTGGGAAGATTGTGGTCGATTGTCATCAAACAATTTCTTTATGTGTGCTTCCCATGTCTCTTTGATTTCGTTCTTATTAATAGTAATTTTTCCATCGCTGGCAATTAATTTATTTATCCAACACACACGTATAAAAGCGATATAACTATGGTGATTTCGAACAAGTAATATGGTTTATAACCCACTAGTTGATTATAATTCCAACTCACTAGTGAGTTACAAGTCTAACTCACTAATATATATTGAAGGCAATGGTTGCTAAGCTTTTTTGTTTGTTGCTAATGTAAATTTATTGGCCTAATATTTTCTTGCGTGACTTATATGCCAAGTAAGACACTTGTATAATAAATAACTATTCTTTTACATCTATGACGTTAAAAGTGTCAAATTTTTGTTACAGGGTTTCTATGTCTACACATTTTTCTTTGGCTTCGTTCTCTTTAGCTTCTTTTATCATTGTCTTAAAGGTTTTTTAAATACTTTTATACTCTGTAGGGTTATTGTTCATTATTTTTCTTCTTTCTATCAACTAGAGAATTTCGTTCGTCATTCACGATTTATGTGTATTATCACCTGGTTTTAAAATATCGTTTTTGATGGTCATTACCGTTGTTCTTAATTCGTTGATCTTTTCATTAACATTCTGGATGTTCAGATTGTTCTCAGTTATGTTTTCCAAACGCACTGCTACTTGTTCTCTTGTAAGGGGTTTTGCGTATGCTTAACTTATAATCATTACAAATGATTTCGTTTAAACTGAGCACCTTCTGAAAGTGACCATTTCGTATAGGGCTCAATGTATTAAACGATTTATTTTTAAACTAGTTAAATTTAATAAATTACGTACCCCAGATATTAAAAATATTACAGAGACAATTCTATGGCTTAGAGATAAAATATATATCTAGGAGAGGACTATCGCTACATATTTTGCTTAATCTATAAGCAATAGAGGAACTAATGTTGCATCTCATAATCATAATAAGCATCTCAAGTTACCTTCCACGTTTGAAGGGATAAAAAGAATTGAAGTGGGGCGTCAATACTACTTGTTCGGCAAGTTATTTAACAAAAAACAATCTAATTTAACTGTGTCAAAACATTGTTAACGATTGTCCTTCAGAGCGTCCACTACAACAATTAATAAGCACATACATCGCCTTACACTAATTGTCACCGGATATGGCCAACTCATCCCTTAACCTCGGCGTAATAAGCCCTCCAGGATTATTAAAGGTATCATATTCCTGGTAGTTGTAGTGCCGAGATGCTAGCGAACGCAGTCCCATGTCAAGTGGCCTCACACGAGCGTCTCGACAGCCTCTCGACTCACTTGCATAAAGCCAATTCATACCCGTCTCGACTTCACCGGGGTGTCCTGATAGACCTCAGCTGATGATATCAGATGCACGTTTTTTATAACCCTTCAGCTCGAAAGCCGATTAATAGCGACACGAATAAGGAGACATTTATTTTCGGTGGAAATAACAACCCAATTACTAGAGAACTGAGTTTTAAGTAAAGTTAATTTCTAAACTGCGGAGTAATTTAAAAATAATTGGAACTTAATGTTTTTTTTAAATAATAACATTCACAAAGATTGTTTTATGTGACAAATAAATAAGTTAAACCATATTATGTTGTTATAATTGATTATTAAAACTTTTTTTAACAGTTTCAGGAAACAGTCGCGAGACTTGTGCCTTAAAATATTTGTAAACAAAAAGTACATTCTAGGCCATAAAGTTTTATGAAATACAGGGTTCCCCATATTAGACCACCCACTTTGATATTCGATTCAAATCTAAGCATAGTACGAGTTTATTATTTTCTTTAGTAGGTTAAAATATGTGGTCTTTGGGATTACATTTTATCTAGTAGGCGTCTGTCTAATAGCAGTTAATCAATTGTTACTGCCATAAATCCGTGGCAGTGTCACAAACGATAATTTCTCTAACAGAGTTTTAGAATTTTTGATAAATTATGGATTATTCAGTGCAACAACGTGTGCTTTGCATGGAGATCTTCATTAGAACTGGTGCAGTACAAGAAGTTCGGTGAGCATTTCGACGGCAGTTTGGTAACAATAATAGGGGTAATGCTTCTATACGCAAAACAGTTATGGTGGGTTCGTCACTGGCGTGAAAATAATTCTGTGCGGAGCATTAAAAAACCTGGACGTAGAAGAACGGTTCTTACGCCTGTAAATATTGAACGAGTGAGAGCTGCTTTCACAAGAAGTCCTAAGAGGTCTACCAATCGGCAATCACTTGCTCTAGGAATATCTAAGGGAAGTCTTCACAGAATCTTTCATAATGATTTAAAATTTCATCCTTACATATACCAAATGGCACAGCAGCTTACCAATCGAGATAAGGAAGCGAGATTAACATTTTGTCATGAATATTTAAATCGGCATCGAGAAGCAATACACAAATTGTAAATGACCGACGAAACAACTTTCCATTTGGATGGCGTCGTTAACAAGCAGAATTTTAGATATTGGGGAGCTGAAAATCCTCGCGAATTGTTTACAAAAAATCTCCATAGTCCGAAAGCGTTGTTTGGTTTGGTGTAGGATCATTTGGTATCATTGGTTTAATTTCTCGATTTGGAAATTTGCCTTGGCCCCCCAGGTCCCTCGATCTCACGGCACCCGATTTTTTTCTGTGGGGGTATTTTAAAGAAAAGGGTTTTGCAAGTCGCCCTGTGACAGTTGAAGAGCTAAAAGACCGCATTCGAGAAGAAATCACACGAATAGATGGAGATTTGCTTCGCTGGGTGATGCACCAGTTTGCATTTAGACTTGAAAGTTGTATTTAAGTTGATGGAGGGCATTTAGAAGACATGATTTTTAAAAGTTGAATAAATGTTTAAGTCAGTAATAAATCGCATAGAATTAGCTGTACATTAGTGAAATAAAAAAATTTTTTAGTCAACTTAAAATGATTTTATCCGAATAATAAAGTGGGCAGTTTAATATCGGGAACCCTGTATAATTTAAATTGTGATGAAATGGTAGGTGCTTGTGGGCGAGATTGACATTGCTGGCAGATTAGGCAAAACCCGAAATCTTTGCATTTTGGCTTTGGGTTGTTTGATAATCGGAAGGAGTTTTCATGTACCTATTTATATTTTTAATTGTTTATATATTTCTGCACGGAAAACTATAAATCAGTCAATTTTACAATTTTGTTTATGATCTGAAGCAGCCAAACAGTTTTTGTAATTTACGAAAAATACACCCGAAGACCGAAGACGGTGGTTCAAGTGTACAAAACCCTTTCATATCACAATATTTAAAACACTCAGTTTTGCGATTAGAATACTGGGCCGTAATCCCGATGGAGGTTTACAAGTTTGCTTTATGACTTTTCCGGTAGGGAAGCCGTTCTCCGTTAAGAGTTTCGTGATTTTCATTAAATTCCAAATATTCGATTTTCGCCGATTCGCAACATCGTTCTGTTCAAATATTTGGTTAAAGTGAAAATAGCATAACAATGACATCGTTGTTGTTATTAACTCTAGTGGGACTAATGCTTCTTCGTTTCTTTCTTAATTTTCCTAAAAAGTAAATTCCGTATGTGAGTTATGTACTCTGTAAGTATGCGCAACTGCTAAATAATCATGTAAATGATTATTGTTCTTAGAAGATCATTCCAGTAATGAATTTACCTGTGTTATTGCACCTGCTGCGCTTTATTCTATTTGTTTAAATTGTTTGCCTGTATATTATATGTTTTCTAATATAAAATAATTTAACATCCATGCTCTTTTACAGTTTTTATACATACGGCATTGTTTAGTTACCGCATCAAACTATAGCAACTTCAATTTACTCGCCTTATATAATTAGAAGAGTTTTCTGTACAAAATTAGAATATAAGTATGTCCCTTACCGTTTTAGTATCGATTTTAGTGATACAGGTAAATCACACACGTCCTTATCGTGTTGCACCCGCAATGTTACGTTTATGTACAATTTGAAAGCTTGCATATTTTTTCAAATATGATATATCGTAAGTCACAAGTAAAGTTTAAACAAATATCGATATTTGGTACACATAAAAGTAATAAATTGTTTTCAGATCTAGCCTCCATTCGATTTCCGGCTTATCTTTTGTAAGCCACTGAGATAACAATTTTGGATACTCACAATAAGGTTTGCTTTATATAATATGTTTTAAACTGCACGTAGAATAACCCGCACCAAGCAGAATAAATAAAGGATTTGTATATTCTAGAATTTTCCGAAGATATATAAAAATAAAAGTCATAGCATTAAATATTTAAGGACCGTTAACATCATACTATCAATATATGATTTTGAGCGACCAATAATTCCTTTTCACAACAATTTTGTATATATCCTCTTCTTGCAATTGACTCCACTGGAGTGTGACTGCTGATACGTTTTCTGGGAAATTTTTAAATTATGATTTTCCCACTTACGGTGTTCTTGAAGTTGTAAATTCCCAGCACAAATCTCCATAATATTGTTTCTAGTTATTATTATCTTCAAACTTTTGATGTGCAAGTAGCAACTGAGCTCGGATTTGATTTCTGGCGGTTGTATAAACTATAAACTAAACTTCTTCTACTTCCTCCACCTACCATCTATCTTTTTGTTCTCTTGATATTTATTTTAGAAGATACCTCATATAATACCTTTCATTAAAAGTTCTAATATTAACCATTAGCAGAAGTGTTTCGTTCCCAAACATTCCTAGATGTCGTCTGGGTTTTTGCAATAAATAATTAATTGTGTAGGTCGTTCTAGCTTATAGCACTACATACAACATTAATAGTAATAAGAAGAAGAACAATTTTCAAATCAATTTATTTAGCATTAAGGATTTTGTAGAACGTAGTGTGATAGATACGGCAGGGGACTTCTCTTCAATACCGGTAGAAGATAGTTCTATTTCAGCGAAGCATGCTGCCTACGCGAGCTTTGGCCCTCTCTTACCTCCTAGTCTTGGTAAAGAACCACGTCGAAACCCAAATTCCCCACCCGCTATTTAAGCTTTCTTAACCATACTCAGATCGCCAAACCGTACCTAGCAAGCGTGGCGTTTTAAATGCTAATTTTCCCTTCAAAGCCGAATTTAATAAAATGAAGAAGACAAAGTTGCGGCCCTCAGTCCCCAGCCCTATAAATACTGACTAAGGCAGCGGTCAGCCAAATCTAGAAAACAGAGGGTGCTAAAGATCTCTGTGTTAAGGCGATGAGAAGATAATAGAACTGGAAGAGGACAGGATAGAAACCACAAGGGTTTGTTACAGGCGAAACGAGCTTTTTCGTCGACCCGCAACAGGAAAGGTGGAAATGCCTTCGGCTTAGCTCAGAGGAGTAGGGGGGGCTCACGGAAATCGCTTACAGGAGGGAAACCGTACCTAGTTGTGTACAGACTAAGTCAAAATTAGTGGGCGCCACCTTCCAAATGACAGCTGATTGCAGGCTCTCGTGGAAAGCTGAGGAGCCAGCAGCTTACGGGAATCGGACTCACCTTTATTGTTCCTCCTCCTGTATATAAAGCTTACACAGTTCATGCACACAATACAATAAAATTACACAGAAGTAAAAGATATGGTGCGTTTGAAGACAAATGTAATTCTACTGCTGTTTGAAATTGGTAATGCACACAGTACAAGAAAAATATCCAAAACGGTAATAATTGTAAGACGGAAGATTGAACGTTCACACAAGATAGGCTCGCCGCCACTGGCTTGCAATATTTACTTTAATGAACAGATCTACGCAGCCAGTGACGTTCGAGTTTACAGAAATTAATTAACTTTAATCTAAACGAATAATGAATTACTGGGCAACTGATTGCCTCACTTTTAATATTACAAGGAAACTAAACCGTTCTATTTCTTAGTGTTTAAGGAAACGGGGAAACAGTATTGGCAAGTTTGCCTTAGTTTTGATTCGGTACAGAGTAAAGAGAGAGGCACAATTGGGGTACTCCTACGTTCTTCGGGAAGCAGGAAAAAATTCGTGAAAAAGTCTCTACACCCAGCGTAGTCAGCACAATCCAGAAGATAGCTCACAACTTAACTAAGTTGATTCGACCAGAGCTTATACGGCGAAACCATATTTTAACTCGTTCTCCAGACATCTTAGTATGAATTTAATACTAATATTTATTTATTACTAAATTATAATTTGCCGGATACCTTTGAACAATAGGTAATTAATTTAATTTATTTAAAACGTAAAACCTATTAGCGTCTGCTGATGTATGTGACCGTATTTATTATTTTTTTTAAGATATAAGTGTACGGATATATGTATGTATGTCCGCGTTTTCAAAATACCTTCTACATTCATACTATTGACAGTTTCAAAATATGGTCAATAGAAGCTCATACTTTCCAAACCATTTTCTTTTTTAATCTCTCATATCCTTATACCTAAAATTAAATTTATAACTACATAAAACATAATTAGTTAATTTCATTATAAAAATTATTATAAAGGGTCTTTTCAAATTAATTTATTTTTATTCCTCAATTTTTTGAACAAGCATTCTGCATTACCACCTAATCCAGGCACATAATGCGAAACATTCAGGGCTGGGTCAAACGCGTTGGCAAAAATTTAAATGATTCTTTTCACTTTATAACATTAATTACAATTTAACCTTGTTAGCCGAAAATTGCAGCAACGCCGTTAAGGGAGAAAAAATGAATAGTCTGGAACAAAAAGCGTAGTTATTCACCAAGGCGTTAATTAAGTCTTTTCACGAAATTTCTATACTTTTTTAAGCAGTGTTTTAGATTTCAGCAATATTGTTTGCGTCCGAAGCGGCACGAAATAAGCATTTATATATTTAAATGCCCCTGGCAACTCGATTTCTTACAAAATGGAAATTCGACACCTTGAATCTAATCTCGTACCCAAGCAGTAAGCAGACGCTGTTAGGGGGCATCGGTAGACTTACAGAGCGACGAATTCGTCTTGAATGGAAATGAAATGACGCATAATATTGGATTTCCCATTTCCCCATTCAATTAAGTAAATAAATGATGATATATGGCCCGGATAAATTCAATTAAAAGTTTCCCGTGTTTACGATTAATGTAGTGCGCGATGAAAAATCTATGTAATTAATAAAATTAATTAATCGGGTTAACCGAGCCAGCGCCATAATATGATTGATTCCGCGGGGCCACACACTCACACTCGTTTCCTGTACTAAGTGCTAATCTATCATAACGGATAAAGAATGTAATTAGGTTAATGTTCGTTCGTAAAACAAATTTCCTCATGTTCGTGTCGCTATTAATCGGTTTTCAAGTGAAGAGTTAAATAGTTAAATAGCGATCGAAATTTTATGGTATTTTATATTTTTAGGCAATGCTGCGATTGGACCTAAAATTTCGTATCTAATGGTATATACAGGGTGCCCACATTGTAGCGTAATGCATTTATTGGCAAAGTAGACAAGCACACATTAATTGGCAAACGTAATGTTATCATTCAAATGCAACCCCATAAATTAACAAACCAATTCGCCATAGTGTAATAAATACCTTCATTGGAAGAGAGAACTCTTCAATTTCGGTACCAATAAGTGTCTTGACATTATATACACATAGTAAATAACTGTATAATTTTCTAAATATCTGTAAGTGCGGATCGCTAGTATATTACCTTTGCAGTATAAAAATCGTATCAACAGCGGTCTTACAGTTGGTAGTCAACTGGAAAATTATAACTATAAACAATTTGAATTAATTCTGTGGTGGAAACATGAAATGTCATAGTCCGTAAAGTATATGATCAGAATTCGAATGTTATTCGTATGCGAACTAACTGAGCTAATATTAAAATTTGTATCCGATGGCATAGAACACGTGATTAGTAGTATTTTACGTTTTACACTGAAAATTAGTCGTCAGTAAAAATTCGATATTATGAATAGCGAATTCCACGGAAAAGGGGATTATTATTTAAGCACCGCATAATACGACGCATTGCGAATAGAACAATCATCCCCGGAAGAAAATAATTATATAAAATCACGAACATTTGATTATTCTAAACTTCAATAATATCTTTCAGTGTTGAAATGTAATAGAGTCAAAAATACAAAATATCAAGGTTATATTTGTTGCTCGAGAATCTAAATC
Organism: Limonius californicus; assembly: GCA_014611495.1. Classification (NCBI taxonomy): domain Eukaryota; kingdom Metazoa; phylum Arthropoda; class Insecta; order Coleoptera; family Elateridae; genus Limonius; species Limonius californicus. The sequence goes on along the minus strand of JABXWE010027417.1, from coordinate 11,054 downwards.
TAAATAAATGAAATGGTTAACCGCTCCATTATTATTGACTAGTATTTTATTGCATTTCCGTATATATATACAATGACCATTTTGAAACTAAAGTGTCACATCAGCGTATTTTTAGAATTTCAGAGTTAACCATTTTCTAATTTATAATAATGGTGATGAAACACTACACCCCATGAAGGAGTTTAGCCTGCAAGGCGGAAGGTCACAACTATCGTATTCTTGCTTTCACACCCAGTTGCTGCGTGCTAAATTAATGACACGTGGTGATGTGGTAAGCATCATACGTTGGGCAACCGCATTGCAACATTCTGTTCATTCGAACGCGGGTACTCAAATATTTAAAGCAACTAGGTAGGCCGCCCATCAGGCATCAAGCCGAGGGTTTGAATCCTATCACCCCAATCATTTATAATAATCTCTTCTGCCATGCCTAACAATTAATACACTTTGTTCCTAGTACTGACCTCAGTAAAAAATAATTTTTAATCCCTGGTTAGCCTCAGAGACCAATTCTTACTTAAAAACGAATGTCAACCTATTATGTTCGTTTCAGTTTTGCCGCTTAGCTTTTGAAAGTTCCCATCTGTGCCGTTTGACGTACTTGTGTAGTCTGAAAATGCCGACAAAAGGCAGTTCTTGGAACCCTTCGCTTGCTGATTCGCCGGAAGGCACACGTGCAAGAAGATTGTTCTAAAACAATTTCGTCGGGTGGAAGTTTTTGCGGCAGGGAGAAGTCAGTGGACGCTAGCCTCTGTAAGTAAACGGACGGGATTTTTGGAAACCGGGTTGTTGACTGCTTTCTTCTGTTAAATGAATTTATGGTTTCGTTTTTTGTCTTAGGCAAAAGAATCTTCGACTTGGGTCGGATTATACATATTTGCAGAGTGTCAGCTTTTTGTAAAGATAGTTCAGTGAATTGGTTCTCTCGACTTGTGTCGGAATATAAGCTTTCAATCTCGTAACAGTCTCCTGTGAGCCGTTACAAGTGAACGTTCTCTGCAGCGGGGAGATTTTGGCATTTGAAGTCCCCGCTTTTTTTCTTCTCTTTGTCAAAGAAAGTCCTGGCCCATAGCGTTGTGTCTCCCTCGATATGCAGTATTCAGGGGCGTGCCTGCGCAGTCTTTACACCCAGCACAGTCTAGAAGATAGTTCACAAGTTGACTAAGCTGATTTGACCAAAGCTTATATACTATCCTAAATACCTCACGTACTTCTGAAGTGTCGCTTTGTGGGAAAAGTTTAATGTGCTAAGGTGATTTTAAACTACTAAGTACTACATGCTCTTTTTAATGAGTCTCACGGGGAGTAATGAAATGTAAAGAATTAATACAGATTAATCTAGTATTTGAGGCTTTTGGTGTTAGTGAGAAAATAAAGAAGCACTGAATCACTGCTTTTGGCTGGCAAATAATTATAAGTTGCGTGAAAATAAAACACTTTTGTTTTAATATTCTTTTAAAGACTACGAATTATTTATTTTGAATTTTCTGAAAAAAAAGGCTTGTATCACAGTAGATACAACCGCCAGCTATGACGTAGAGATTTCCGTGTTCAATCCTCTGCAGCAAACATAATATCTACGTTTTCAAAATAGGTTTGAGGTCTCTAGGTAAGCTCATGAGTATCTAAGGCGTGCATGCGTAAATATAAACATTCTAAATTTCTATTAAAACATATCTAGATCTTAAAACATTAGCTTTAATCGTCAACTGTAAATTTTTAAGGAAAATAATTTTTTCCATGTTCATTCTTCGAATTTCACGGTTATTCAACTGCGAAATTAAGTAGCCGAACTGGCAAGCTTAAGGTTGAATTAGACATTTAAACTGCAAACATATGCATTTTTGATTTTTTATTTAGAATTTTGAAGGTGTTAGAAACAAACCCTCTTGATTGTAAGTTGAAATTTTTAAAGTGGTAACTCATTTCGCAATAGATAAACAATTTATACTTTACTTTCAGAATATAATGATTTTAATTTTATGTCAGAATTTCATCTTTGAGCTTTAAATTTGTATTTCAGGATAGAAATATAGGTGCTTTCTTTTAATTAGTCCTTAAATTTTGTATTAAAAACTGAAAAATCGGATAAGATATGAAATTTCAAGTTTAAGATCCCGAGTTACCATTATATTGATATGTAAATTCTGATACATTTCTCTAACGATCGAGTCGGCGAATCTACCAATAACCCCCTTAGATGTATACAAGGCGGTGCAATAATGCGAGACCAGGCTATGTGCATTAAAAATGAGTCTATCTAATCATATTATTCCGACTTATATAGAATGATGAAAAGTTTACTTGCACAGCAACTTGTATGTCATGAATATACTGTGTATGTGTCCTTCAATTGATAACTTCCGATTTAGTCAACAATATAAAAAGGAAAAAGGTAATTTCAAATGGTTCCAAAATTAGCGTTGAAATATAAACATCAAGGACAGTAACATTATCTACAAATTACATAGTGGTAAATGTATCTTGTTTTTTTGAACAACTAAATGTCTCCCATTGTCAAGGGTACTATTTAGTTCAAATAATTTTTGGTAAACGAAATGTGCTCCGTCAACATGAAGCTTGTTTTCGTAATACCGGTGTTGTTACTTTTAGCAATGTTTATTCAACCCAGTAGGTCAGAGAAGGAATTCAACCTTAATGTATGTTAATTCATATTGGCGTACAATAAACTGACAACCCATGTAATAGGTGGAAGCCACTGTAATAAAACCCAAAGTATAGAACTCAACAAACCTATTGAATAAAAGAATAGTTAATTAACGTAAACGTCTGTTTAAAGCTTTGCCTGACTATATACGTAAAAAAATTCCAAAAACTCCATACAAAATATTTCTCAGGTTTAAGTTTCATATAGGGAAAACAATATAAATAAATAAATATACGCTTTATGATAATTATGTACAGCAAGTTGCAAATTATTTACTTTTCAAATCTTATTAATTAGTATCTTTTTGTTTGGAACTAAATTGGGAAAAAATTTAAAACTACATTGGTATTACTTTATTACTGTTTTGCTAGTCCATTTTTTAATTTTATTATTGTGGTTTTATTCCTGCGACTGTTGTCCATAGTTTTTCTGGCTGAGTACGTCTCTCTAGTGATTTTTTTGTTGCAAGAAAATACATAATAAATATTTTTTAGTTTCAGCAGAGTGATTATCAAATCAAATTCGAACGAGTGGAACTGGTGCGTTATAACAAAGAGCTTGTAGATGCTTCGATTATCACATTTAAATACAATCGAACCACTGCAGTGACAAATATGACATTTATTTTTAAAGTTAACTTCGGAAATGATCTGGCGGTGAGGCTATATTTCATTATTTTTTACGTTCTTCCTTTAAATCTTTGCGTTAATTCCGGTCACTTGCTTGGATCAGTGGCGTGATTGTTCTTGGAGCGATACATTTTCTGCACTATTATAAATTGGTTGTTCTATGTCAAACTGACAATTCAGTTGCATACAATTGGGATTAATTGTCAGCGGTGTACATTTAATTTTATGAAAGTGATAACTAAATGTATTGAAAAGATTATTTATTGCTATTGGGATAACATTACTATACAACAACATTAACAAGCATTATGTTTTTTACTATAGAGGGTTGGCACAAAAAAGTGTTGCGAGTTACCTAAATTAAACAGTTATGATCAGACACTTGTTTACATTCAACTGTAGTAGTCTAACATTTGGTGTCCACGTTTATTGTTTATCACAGTTAGAAATAGCTATGCTATAATATAAAATTAGTAAACGTTAATTTCTTCCATCGGTTTTACAAAATAAGTGCGGAAATTCTGATCGGCATTCTATTGCAATGTTTTGGTATTACTACTAAATGTTGCCATTCAATCAAAATTGAAGTAAAATTGTAGAACGTTATTATATAGAAAGTTATATTTTGCTCCAAAAGAAAGTTAGGTTATATATAAAACTATCATGAATTTCGTATAGTATACAACTATAAAAATCAGTGTTTTGTCTTAGTACTAGGAACAAGCGAGCAGAAACGTAGATCTACGAAAGAAAATTTGTTACTGAGGTAAATGTCTCTACAAAAAACTGTTAACAATATACAGTCCTCATTGGCTCAACAAAATTTACGTATTGTGATATCAGTGAAGAAGTAAATAAAATCTGGACAGTCTTTTATACTAACAACAAAATTTGCACTTTAACATACCAGAAATATTTATTTATTTCAACTCCTATGTCTGCCTTAGAGGTGATCTTATGCCTTGCACCACTTGATCCTGTTATGGAGGAAGTAGCTGTGAGGACGGCGTTGAGGCTGCGCCATAAGGGTTTGTGGCACACAGCAGGCAGGGGAGGCAGACATACCCGCATCCTGGATGAGGCAGTCGTCAAGATCCCTCTTCTAGACGCGATGGTAGACTACCTCCATCCACAATATGCTTCCACAGACACTTCAGTGTTTATGCCAATGCTGAGCTAACCCAGGATATGGGCATATCCATCTTTACCGACAGATAGAAAACAAGGCATGGAACGGGTGCCGGAGTCTTCTCCGATGACCTAAACCTGTACAACTACTATCTTCCAAGAGGAGGTAGTGGGAATAATGCATGGTGCAAATGCAATTCTTGAACGACAGATCACGAACCAATGTATTGGTATCTACAGTGGCAGCAGAGCCGCTTTACTAGCCCTGGGTAGATGCAAAATTACCTCAGGAGTAGTACTTCAGTGCCGTGAAGCTCTCCACAATATTTGAAAAGATAATGTCATTTCCATTATATGGGCAGAAGGACATGACGGAAACTACGGCAATGAAGAGGCTGATGAGATTGCGAGATTGGCCTCCCAACAACCTCTGTGAGGACCAGAACCCGTTATTCCTATATTCCCGATGACATTTGGCTTTATAGTATATCAAGAAACCCTAACAAACTTCACACGAAGATGGGTAACACTAAAAGGTGTCGTCATGCAAGGGCTGCTATTCCTGCACCCTTGCCAAAGACAGCAAAATTTTGTGTGCAACTGTCCCGAAGGAACCTGCGACTAGTTGTGGGTATCTTATCTGGATACTGCACCCTAAATCAACACATGTACAGGATGGAACTGGCGGACAGCCCAAACTGTCGAGGATGCAACGGAGATAACGAGACGGCAGCACACGTCCTGTGTCACTGCCCAGCTCTCCCAACATTGCGAGGATCCATGTTGGGAGACTTTTGGCCTGATATGGCCGAAATCAGCAACACCTCAGTTGCGAATGTCCTCAAGTACATCCAAAGAATTAGATGGTTTGGTGATGCCCAAATTGGGGTGCTGCTGGAGAGGCAGCACAGTAGGCCCACCTATGTGGCCTAAGTGCACGTGAGGTAACTCACCCTCCCAAATCTTACATTGACAATAACCCGGAATATTGTTTATACAACTAGCTGTGGTTGTATACCATCTTAACCATCTTCGGCGTTGTTGGAACATCACTGCTGTGAGATCTTAATCGAAAAAATACACGTTCTTGTGATACGTTAGCATTTATATATTATAGCAATTATAAAGTGCATAAGTTATATTTTGACACAGCTCATTCAAGCATAAACTGGCATTGGGAATGTATTAGGCAACGGTATTCCATAGAGTTCATAGAGTAAATACCATATTTTTAAATAAATAATATAACAAAGATGTTAACGTTTTAAAACCAATAGGCACAAGAAGTTAGATGGGGGAACTCGAAGACCGTAAACTAGTACACAATAATATATATATCAGTAAATATTACAGACCGCTAGAATTAGGTGGAGCGATTAATTGTAAAATTAGTGATTTATTTAAAGCAACCAAAAATTGCAAAGATGTTATGTTCAGGGAGTGATTCAGGAAGCCGACGTTAACCCACCTTTATGGGTATTTAGTCTCGTAAAATAAAATTGTCATTCTCGAAAATGTACAAATTTATGTGAAAATTCGTGTTGTATCCAGAAAATTTGTTTGTTTATCCCAAAAAATGCACTTTCCGCAGCTAAAAATGAGAAATTCCATAAATGATATTTTTCTACCCTATTGAGATATATCGTGTAAATACCATAGACATTTTGCATATTAAAAATACACTTTTGATCTAATAGAGTGACAATATTTGATTATCCGACAAAAATCAGTGTAATATAAAACATGGCAATATCGAGGATGTTCCAGTTTTAGACGGAAAGCATGGAATGCACAAATATACAAGCGTGCCCCATAGAAAAGAGAATTATCGGAAAATTAAGCCAATGTAAAAATCTACAGGTGTTAAGTTAAGGGAATACTTAGAAGAATGCAAAAATACAACAATATGAAGGGTATGGCCCTTATAGAAATATCGAAAGCTACTTTTATTAAATACATTTCTTGCATCTCCGCCCTACCTTAGTCATTGTAAAAAATCTACCGAACACGGTGGAGAATGTAGCCCATTGATGTTGGCTCAAGAACCTCCGGGAGCGGTATGGTAAAAGTACCACAACATTGTTCCGCTATGCAGTCTCCAACGTGCAAGTAGCCCTAATGATAGCCGACCTCCCATAGGAGTGGCACCTGAAGAAGAAGAAGATTTAGCTATATATTTAAAAAATGTATACCTCCTCATAACTTAGATAGGATAAAATACCATGTATGGTTAATATTGCGATCTAGCTATAACTTTGCAAAACATCAGATGTGCTGTTTAGAAACTTGAATTGTTCTAATAATTACAGAGCAACTACTTAGTCGTTGCAGTAATAGACACATTTTTACAGTATTGTAGAGTAATGTTGTCTGAACAATGAAAGTAAACATACTGATTTTACTTTTTGCATTTATTGAAATCATTGATACCGGTTTTATATTACTATGTGTCTGATATGCGATATCATTTGATTTTTTTAAATTACATTGCGTCGAATTTGTACTTAAATTATGAACCTAACGAATGTTTGTTTTATGGAATCACACTTTTTGTATAAAAACATTGATGATAATAAATTGTTCTTCATACACCATTTTCTATCAAATATTTTATTAATAAATTATGGTTTAATTCACACTTCAACAAGATTGTTATAAATTATAGTATAATTTAAATATTATGTAATATAAACATTAGTAGGGCTCAACTTATATGATAGAATGCAAGTTGCATTAGTGCAAGGCGAATTAAACCCAAGATATAATGAAAAGACTACCTTTGTTGTAACCAACAACGATTTATTGCAGGCTATAGTGCAGGCATACAAATTTATGAGTAACGAGTACCGAACGTTTCCTCTGAGGTTGGCGGCAAATTTTTGCAAAGCAGTGACCGCGAATGTTGATGGTATACAAAATGGAATTAATAAATGCGGCTGCTTCACTGGATGTCCACTGGTACAGGTGTGTTACATTTATATTACATATAGAAAGTAATTAAAAATTAACCCAACTGTCTACGAAACAGAGTTCGTATGTCTTTGACTAGTCATTGAGCAATTACCGTGTGTTACTGACGGTGATTTCGAAAATTACAACTAATCAAAGACGTGACTGTTTTCTAAGGTTTCCGCTTTTGGGTTACTTTTTGATCATATAATAATGTACAATATGCACATACATATCTTTTATAAGTAAGTTGAACATTTCGTTCCAGGGATCAAAATTTCAGGTTTGTAACTGGTTCCCGGATCAATCAAAAATGCCCCCGTTTATTCCCAACGGGCAGTATAAAGGCGAAATACAGATTGTACATAAATCCAGAGAAGTATTAGTGCTAAGTGAATATGCAACTGTTTTTCGTCCACTTGTATAACATTCTTGCATCCACTAACATAGATATTACAACAAACAATGTAGTTTATAATAAATTGTTCTACTACATGCCTAAATATGAAAAATAAACTTAAGAACCACTAAATTGTAAAAATGAGCTTTATTTCAATCTAACACAAAACTACGTCACAGATAGCTTGTTTTATAATTTATTATTAATCGACATTAATTGTTAGAAGTCTACCCTTATTGTTGAGAAATTTATAAGAAAACAGGCAGTTTCAAATTCATCTATGGAAAAACATTTTCACTTTCCGATGGTGACATTGTTTCTGAATCGCTGCATTACGAAATGCCGAAGGCATAAAAAGAACGTTAGTCCTAATAGCCCAGATATGGTATCTCCCTGCTTGTATCTGTGGAAAGAAACGAATTAATGCGCTGCATAGATATTTATGAAGTTAATAACTTAGTACATCAATACGTAAATTTATGAATGAAGGATCTATTTGCATATGTACATTGCAATCTAGAATAAACTATAGGCAACCACGTTAGCACCGCAACATTTTGGTTAGTCTAACGTAAGTCATAAATATTTAGTACGTATGTTCGTTTAGTCTCTAGTGCGAATATATAGACCAAAGAATCGTATATGTGGTATTTGAAATTACCAGCTGATACAAAAAGCTAACACAGCCATATGATGAAACGGAAATGTTCCCACCACAAATGGATAGAAATAACACATCCCAATTACGCCTTTGATGCATTTCTTTAAATGGTTTACCCCAAATTGATTCACACAGTGTATCATAAATTTTCTAAAAGGTCTATGGAACGTTGTATCTTTATAACAATTTTCAAAATGCTTTAAAACAATTTCACGTGTGTTTGCAACTATATCTCAATATAACTACAGATTTTAAGTTCCCAAACTTGTCACAAACTGTACATATCTTTCCTTCTTGACCCGTTCGTACCTAACAAGGTCTTTATGCACAATAGCCGATTCCTGGTTTAATTGCACTTTCATGACCGTGGAAGGAAAACTAGTTGCTATAGCTCCAGTTGAATAATGTGCAGCAATAAGTTATCTGCCTTGTCTTTGCTCTTCGTCGTGCACTGGATCTTTATAGTTGGTTCATTGGAGTCCCGTTCAACTTCTTCGAAAGTCTGCTTGGTTTCTGGGTTCATTTTCTTAATTCGTGCTTATGGATTTGATCTTCCTGCTATCTCCTCCCATGTTTCCAATCTTAAACTGCTCTTTACACGAAGAAACAGAAATGTGTTAAATTTTGACAATTTGGTTGGATGTTAAATTTGGAATGTTTGTTTGGATGTTGTGATTGTGGATTTGATCTTCCTACTATCTCTTCCTCTGTTTCCAATCTTAAACTGCTTTTGACATGATGCAACAGAAAAATGTTAAATTTGGACAGCTTATTTGGAAGTTACAACACATTGTTATTCTTTCTTTCAACAGGTGTAATTAAGCATTTGAAGCTCTTATTTTTGATGTTAAGCTGATGTGATAGCTTCCATGGAATCAAAATTTCCGGTGGTTGTAATTACTCCCATGCGTGAACTGTTGGTAAAATTGCTGAACAGCACTGGACAGTGAAAATCTTCTGCATATTTTGTGGAAGTTTAACTTCACTAATGATTTCAATGCACGGGGCTTTCCAGTGGCAGAAGTGGTGTTAAATTTAAAAAAAGGTAGTAGTGGTTGCAAATCGAATATGTTTCCGAGATCACGGTATGAGTTTTCAAAAGGCTATCAAGATGGGCAACAGTGGTCGAACGGCAATCGTCTCGTTAAATACATTTGATCTTTGTGATGCTGTCATTTGCCCATTTTAAAATCTTAGTACACCTTGCACAAATTTATTCTTGTTAAATCAAAAAAAATAAGATCGAATTTGATAGTCAAAATGTAAGAAATTTTATAGTTAGAGCTATCAATCCTTGAAACATTTACAATAGATTAAACTGTGACACAAAGTGGTTCATTATTTTGGGGTAAAACAAATGCACTGCAATTAAAGCCATGCCTGCATATGACTTTTCCATAATGTTGCGTATAGAACAAATATTCCATTAACAATGAAGATTATTTCATTATACTGATGTTGTTTCATAATTTTGTCCCATCGCTAAACAAAGTAACGTGATAGGGGTAAAATGTTTTTCATTTTAAAATTATTTTAACTGAATATTTACTAATGACCCCATTTGTCCCTAGATCTGTTTCTTTTTCGTTTTCATTCACTGCATCTACCACTACTAATTCATTTTCGACTTGGCTAATCACTCTGGACTTACATCTTCTGGAATGCACAAACTTAAGTTTGTTCCATAAGAGATGTCAAGGCATCCAAATATCCTACTCCTACTCGGATACAACACTAAATAAGTCATCGGCGAATCTTAGGTGATTAAGTTTTTCTCTGTCGATATTTATACCTAGGTCGTCCTGTTTTCACTTTCTAATTACTTCTTCCAAGGTGTGAGTAAATAAGTTATATATATGTACTTAATCTATCTACTATTTTCAAGTGCTTACAATAAAGACCAAACTTCGATTGAATCGAAAGGTTTTTCGTAATCTACATAAGCTAGACATAGCGCTAAACGGTTGTAGGTGAAAGATAAAATCTCGAATGACATAATATGTGGGTATACAAGTTTCTAGGTTTTATTTAATTCTATAGTACATAAATCATCCTTATAACAAAAAGCAAGGCAGCGAGGTATTTTACTTAGTTAATCTTCCTTGCTTTTATTATGACAATTATCGAAATAGATGAAAGAAAGGCAAGGATACACCTAGAGTAAACAATTACATACTAATGTATAGCGGTAAAGAGAAAAATCAACGAGCCACCGCTGGGGTCGGAATTCTTATACATAAAAAATAAGAGAACAATATTGATGATATAACTTACGTAAATGAAAGGATCCTAAGAACCAGTCTAGATATGAACGGAACCAAACTCCACAAGTGAGCACGGTCGTAGATCAGCATATCTCTAAAGCTGCGCATTCCGAAAGTCGTTCAGTGAACAAAGACCATCAGCAAGACCCTTAACCTTCAACCAGCGGCTTAAGTCGTTCAGTGAACAACGACCATCAACCTTCAATCAGCGGCTTAAGTCGTTCAGTGAAGAAAGACCATCAGCAAGACCCTCAACCAGCGGCTCAAGTCGTTCAGTGAACAAACACCATCAACAAGACCCTCAACCTTCAACCAGAGGCGTAAGTCGTTCAGTGAACAAAGACCATCAGCAAGG
>JABXWE010027416.1:0-14882 GCA_014611495.1 Limonius californicus | reverse complement strand
AGAGAGAGAGGGAGGGAGAGAGAGAGATGGAGAGAGAGAGATGGAGAGAGAGAGAGAGGGGGAGAGAGAGAGACAATTAACGCAGACTTGTATGGCGAGACCATAAGAAGAGCGATTCAACAAAAGACGATGCTTGCTGACCTCTGGAGTCGTGATTTTACATGATAACGTCCGATTGCAAGCTGTGGCTCGCACTGTGCAACTCCTTGAGCAATTTGGTAATTGGAGAATTTTTAATTGTAACCCAAACAGTCCTGACATGGCGCTAAGTGACTATCACTTCTTCCTCCATCTTAAGAATTTTTTAAGAAGTTGGTTTTCTCGACGACGACGTGCTCTAAACGTCAGTACAAAATTGATTTTCGTTACAGACGCCGACCTTCTTTCTATGACGAAGGTATACAAAAACGTGTTCCACGATGTGATAATTGTTTAAATTCGAATGGTGAATTGGTGACTATGTAGAAAATGATTTAGAAGTATCTGAGAATTAAATTTGTGTTTTACGGCCGATCGGCCCTTGATTTCCAAATAAGCCTCATATGTTGGATTGCGTCAATCACTTTTAAGGGGGTACAACTCGTCCATATAATTAATATTAGTAAATCTGTTAATTACTACAGCAAGAGAAACTTTGATAAAAATTAAATTAAAAATCTCAGTTGCTGTTTTATATGTATACATACATACAGTTCAAATGTTTTAAGACGAGCACGGCTACAAGGAAATCCGGGATATAACAAGCGCTTACGAAGTTGCTGCGGGAAGTATAATAGAATAAAACAGTTTATATTTGTTTTCTATTTATGTTTACTGTGATCCCTTGTTCCGGAAACAACGTGCATAAATTAAAATATTTTTAGCGTGCTAGCTTGTGTAACTCAGAAAATATTTATAATATGCTACTTTTAATACCTGTGATATGTTTTCCCCAGCTATGTGTATGTTCAATAGGTATAACGTCCTTATACGTGCAGACTCAAAGGTATTGCTATAAATGAGTTAGACAATATATATTACTGCAAAAAAGTTGTAAAATGTTTACATACCGTGCATATTAATTCAACTGAAATATGAGAGTTTTTAGAAAACAATACTTAATATTAGTCGTTTTGTAATGCTAAAATAGTAATATGTTGACGTACTCGTTTGCGACAGCAGCCTTACGTAGCAGTAGTAGTTATACTTTTTAGACACAAGGTCTGCTGCCTTTGTATTTATTAAAACAAGACAATGTAATAAATTTTATAAAAAATGTACTTTTATATACAAGATTAGAAAATAAATTAATAGTTTTCCTATTTCGGATCGATGCAAGTGTAAATAATTAGGAAATTAGAAAATTGCTTTAATGTAAGAAATATACTTGCGTTTTCTATTTTGTTCAGTTGGTAGACCGTCAGTAAAGATATGTTGGATCTCACAAATTATTCAAAATAATTTCATCAAAAGTTAAACTCAAAAAGAAATGAATGAATCAACTGATAATCCCAAACAACAGCTTGAAAAAGGCACTAAATAAAAAGCCCCCTCAAATAATATGCCAAATTAGTATCCGTCAGGAACATTCTGGAAAATTTATTCGAGAATATTTTATTAATAGATTTAAAACACCCTCTAAGCTCCCCTTCAAAAACTTGATAATGAATGTATATTTTTATTTGTCTGTTCTCTATGACCCTGATAATCGACAAACTTTTGTTAATAGTAGACTCTATGTGGTAAACTGATTTAGGAATCGTAGGTATTTGGGCATTCCTACATCTAAATTTTAATTCGTATTAGTTGAAAAGAACTGAATTTTTAATTCCTAAAACAGTTATCTATGAAAGTAAAAACATGTGTTTTTGCTAACTCAATCTAATAGTTTCGATGTAGGTACATTTTCTCCTACGAATTTTTCACAGTGGTGTCTATTATTTGATTAGTGAGTTGTCTGATTATAACGATTGCCTTGTGTTTTCCCTATAGTGCTTTTTATTTAGGGTTTCTTTTCCAGGAGGCATTTACTTGCTTTTTCTACGAGAAAGTTTTTAGTAAAGGTATTTTTATTACGGTCCCTTTGTTCTAGGTAACTTTTCTATAAAAAAGAAACTGTTTTATTTAGACGTTTTCTTAGTCGTTGAAGAGGATAGTTATGAATATTATACAAATCACTATGGAATACAGATGTAAAAGTCACTTAAGCCGATTCCATAATTGCCATTTCACTTTACCGCAGCTCAGCACATTCCATGCTATATACCTAGTATATACGAATACATCAGCGAACTCTCCCTTTTGTCGAACAACAAATTAAACTCCCTTGTCTTGGAATTGAACCGTGCAGCTTTAATAGCATAGTCTTCAGCCCTGCCGCTAACCCAACATTTAGAGTAAAATATCTTAAAACTTAAGGTTTATACAAAATAGTAAATGAATAATGAAATTCAAAATACTAACCCTTTGTGTAAAATATACATTTGAACTGGTGAGCTAAGCTTACAAGATGTTTTCTAAACAAAAAATTCTATGGTTTTAACCGTGAAAATATTACGAAGTTCGTTATATCCGGAATCGCCATAAGTTAGTTCGACGCAGTTCTCAAGGTTAATCTGTATTTGGTTTTTTTAACATCTTGTATATTATTGTACCTTCTGATTCTTCATTTTTTCCTTCTTTTATCTAGATGAACATGCAAGTTATTATATTTTACTGTCTACAACATATCAATAATTAAATAAATCAAACTATTGTTGTTTGTTTGTTTGTTGACAATAACGAAGGATTGATAGGAAGCAAGATGGGACTCCCCCACATTATATAAGAGAAGTTACCGTATATTTAAACCATCGGTACCTCATATGGTTCGGAAGATATGATACCATACGGTGGTCGACGAGTAGTCCTGACCTGACATTTTCGGATAGATTTTTGTCGAGCTATTTAAAGGATACTGCCTGTAAGAACCATGAAATTCAGCATCGAATTCTGTACGCAGTAAATAACATTAACCAACATTGAAATGATTGAGAATTGCTTGGAAGAGTTGGAAAGAAGATATAGGCTATGTATCGAAAAGCAAAGAAGTACTTTGAAAATTTTCTGTATAATATAAATATAGATTAATTGTAAATGACTATATTATCCGTAATTAGCTTGCGTTATTTAATTATTAATATGTTGTAAAAAACAAAAGATAATAGCTTACATGTGCATGTCGATGGAAGCAAGAAAAAACAAAAATCAGAAAGTATAATAATAATATACAGGGTGTTCCATATCAAAGTGAAATAATTTTTTAATTTTCCGGTATCTTCAAAAACAACAAAGTTACAGTGGAATTTAACATTTTCATGTGATGACCTTGTACATCTTTCTAAAAGTTATTATTTCCTAACCAAAACCAATGGAATTTAGTAGAAGCGTGCAAGTAAAGGTAAATTGCGTAGGATTGGCGTGCATCAATATTAAACTGTATATAAACAATTATAGTATGTAACCTCTAAGAATAAAGATTGCTCCTCAGAGAAAAAATTATCCTATTGATGGAAAATGCAAATTAAGTACCGCTGATCTAATATGTTTGAAATTTGTTTCTGCTTGCGGATCACACCTTTATTTTGTTTATCGTTACCGAAGGTGCAGATCTTTTTGTTATTTGCTTGTTAGACGTTTAGAACCTGCTTATGTCAGTTTAAACTTAAAATATAAGTATTTTCAGATAAAATAAATAATATATGTGGGGCAGTATTTGCATGTCACAAAGAAAGCGAATTCAAAATTTTGAATTTTATTTTTGATTTATGGAAAAGTGGGTTAGGACAAAACAACTTTAAAGAAAAATTAAATTTCAATATTTTTAAGAACATGTACATATTTAAAATTAATTTGCATATTTGCAAAATTTAAATAAATAAATTACTTTACAACAAAATTCTATAGCATGATTTTAAAACAATACAACAACAAAATAATGTAATTCAGAACTATGCATTAACACTAAAAATTGTTGTTTACAGATAATCAGGTACATAAATAATGTAAGAAATGTAAGTAGAAATGTAAGAACCAGAAACTGATTCAAGTTAATAAATTACCAAAAATTTCAATTACTCTCATTGTCAATCTAATGTTTTCCGATTAGTCTACAAATTTGTGTACTGTAGAAGAATTCAAACGGTATACTAATTAATCATATAAGGATTTCTGCGCAAATGAAATATTGAGTTTTGTGATTTTCACGTATTATATACCCATTGGTCCTTTATTTTTCAGGATTCTAATCCTGTAAATTAGTGTGTCATGCTCCTGTGCCACTTTGTAAACATTCAAGATCCTTTGTTAATCGGTACTAATCTAGAGAATACTGGGGCACGGATTAAACGCCTACTTCTCGAAAATATGCTTGGACAAAAACCTCTTTTAATTGGTCCGGAGTAATACTACTACGGCAACTTTTCTATATGACAATGGATGATTAGAAACAATAGGTTAAGGCCCATTACGCTACCCTTCTAGCTAAATCTTAAATCTCTTATTAGACGGACTTTTGTCTGGGGATTTTCTGATCGGAACTTCTTGGGCAGAAACTTTTAGTCCGTTTACTTCAGATTCTTAAATATTTTTTACATATTTCTCACAATTTCTATGAATTGCCTTATTGCATTTTAATACATTTCTAGACCGCTACTATCCCGTTTATATTATATAGTATTAACAATATTTAGTATATGTACGGAAAAAACAATCTTATCTATTTCCATGTAAATAAACAGACGTATAAATCTTCTTGCGAAATCTCCCAATACAAAGACATTAAAAGCGTGTGTTAACAAAGGATGTAGATGAAATTTAGATAAACACAGTTCGAAACTCATTTATATGCAGTTAGAGAAGCCTAATTGTTTTTACTTAAAATTCCTATCCCATAAGTAAGTAACTCGTTTTACCTTGGTCCGGTTTGCTATTGCTTCACGTTGCTACATAATCTTATGGTAGCCAAACACTATACGAGGCCCATGTGAAAATTCTACGCCCATAATACTTCATGCAAGAATAATTAAACACTAATTGTATTTTATTTTATAGCAACCGGTAATTATAGTTCTGTGGCGAAGTAATTATAATTTGCAAGACGAGCATTGCATTAGCATAGAAATTAATTACTACGAGACAAACCTGTTCAGTTTTCCTTATTAGGCCCAAAAATATGTATTGACCAAAATCTGAGGTTCACTTTGCGTGTGTAACCGCCTAGAAATGTTAATGCCTTCTACACAGTTCTTTGGCCCACCCTAATTTACTTTCAGGAACTTGAGTGTCTAACTGCCTTAACTAAAGTATATTCATTTTTATGTGACTTATAGTTTAGTAGGATTATTAAATCTTCTACAATGCTTAGGTAAATTTTTTATCTGTAAATACTATAACGGCCGGTCTCTCAATTTTCCGATAAAAGTCTCCGATAGTTGTCAGGCGGTATAAACTAACCCCTATGATAAATGTACCCGACAGCGTTTTTGCGTCTTTGAATGCAACTTATCCTACTGGTTAGGTGTCGGCCAAATTCTTACTGGTTAACTGCCACTAGGTCTAAAGAATGTAGGGTAAGTTTCGTACAATGGTGTGCGGAAA
Source organism: Limonius californicus (assembly GCA_014611495.1). Lineage (NCBI taxonomy): Eukaryota > Metazoa > Arthropoda > Insecta > Coleoptera > Elateridae > Limonius > Limonius californicus. Next base: position 9,266 of record JABXWE010027416.1, on the reverse strand, counting down.
GGCAAGCATTATCTTAAAAACAGTGAGTTAAACAAAGATACCTATAGTTTGTTTACTAAACGCCGAGGGGCTGTGAAAGACGTCACTCAACGTCACTTGCCGTAGTTGCTAGTAAAATTTTTCTTTTTTTGTATATATTTCCACCATTTGACAATTCCATCTTATTTTTGGACGTCTTTTTGGTCTTTGGTCATGCATTTTTAAACTCTACACTTTCTAGTAGTCTATGGCAATAAATGCTAATTTCCATCCATTTTAACTGTTGTTTTTCTCTTACTACATTCACCGATTTTACACCTGGTCGTCCTGGAATTGTTTCATCCCTAATTCTAACTTTAATTCTTACCCTTTGGAAACTTGGAAAATCCCTTACCACCACGATATTTAAAATATTTAATACGTATTTCGGCAACTAAGCTGCCATCTTCAGTAGAAACTTGAACTAACTAAAGTAACTTGGCTGAGGAATACCTCTGGAGGTAAGTCCTTCACCAGGTCACCAATTTAAGTTTAATGCTAATAATCTAACAAACAAAGGCTTAAATACCAAATCCTCGTTAAGGTTCGTTACGCTTAACCGGTTAAGGAATTATTTTCAACAAATGAATTAAGTCGGAGTTAGGAATTGGCCCGTTTTCTGAATTTAAAAGATCCCCATTTTGAAAATATGAATGCTCTCATAGCAATTCAATTCTTTTGTTGAAGACACTTCCTTTAACATTTTTAGATTTTATATTTTTATACCGTGTCCTGTCTGGTAAATATGTTGGACAGCACTTACATTTAGTTTGCCCAATATAATTTCCATTACAATGAGGACAGTCAATTTCGTAAATCCCCGACTTTTCCAAAGTTTTCACATTGTCTTTAGGGTTCCCCAACAAGTTCCAAATGTTGTTATTTGAACAAAATACAATTTTGCAATTTACTGGTTTCCATATTTTATCAAGGCCTTTGGTTAAGGGATGGAACGGAATTTTGATTAAATTTCTGATGATTTCCTCGAAGTGAGAACTTTGTAAAGTCGTCGAATTACTAACATTTAATCTGAGTTTACGTTTTCTAATTAAATTATCAATGACGTCTGGAGAGAAACCATTGTAGGAAGCAATATTTTTGATGTACCAACATTCAATGTTTGTATTCCTTGAGATTTCATGTATGGCCATAAAATTATTGTTTGACATATAAAATAATCTATTTGTTGTGGATATTCGGTTGCTCAACTCTTCCTCTATGTTGCTATTTTTTTATATTTCATGTTTTAAGTATTTAAAATTAGACATCTGCTCAATGTCTGTGATATTTATTACTATATTATTATTTGTATGTATTCTTGATATTGTCATCATGTTTGATTTTCCAGTATGTATGCACAGTTTTCTTTTGCTACGGGCTTTTTCCCAGATTGTAATATTGTGTTATAGCACTTGTGGGCTATTGGCTATGAGTACTGTATCCTCTGCATGAGCTATTTCTGTTATATTTGCAGATGCCATGCGATAGTATCCCCATTAACATTTGATTGTTTCTTCTCTACATTCTTATCTCATATTCAGGGAAAATAAACAAATGAGGACTTAGGAATCCTCCTTGTTAGATTTAGATTCAGATTCAGATTCAAATATGTTTATTCATAACCTTAATATACTTCATTTCATTGTTATAACTAGTTAAATTTAGAGTTCTTGGCGGGTGGACCGTTTTAGGCGTTTGGCCTCTTTAGTCGAGGGTCTTCTTTGCTTCCTCTGGGTTGATGATGTCGTGGTGGATTACTGCTGGGTAGTTGGTTGGTGGGTGCTGGTTCGTGATTTCTGGTATAGTGGGTTCCGTTTTCGATGTCTAAAATTACAAAAAGGATTTTTGCGTAGTGTGTTTACCTCATTGCTATTGGAGTATTTTCCACTACGGCAGGGAGGTTGTCTGGAAAGTCTGGATATAGGGAGGAAAAGAGGACAGTCGAGGGGTGTTTGAGCTTCCTCCAGGGTTTTCTAAGAATGCGATTTACGAGGACAAAGTTACGGTTTAGGATTTGTGGGAGGTTTCGAGAGTTTCTATGGGGATAGGAATGCCGTGGAAGAGGGTTCGTGAGATTAATTTCAGTTGGAGTTGCAGAAGGCGGTCGCTTATTGGAGTGGTTCGGGTGTCAATGTGGACTTGGACATTGGGATGTTCTCGGGAAAGCAAAAACACAACCTTTCGCATACTGTGATTTGATGAAGGAGATGGGGTTTGACAGTGGCATATAGAGGAGCTCACTAATCAATGACGGGACGTATGAAAGTGTTATACGTGTGAAGAAGAGTAGGGAGGTAGGGGTAGGGACTTGGTTTAAAAGAGGGATTTGTTGATTGTGTATAAAAATGTTGATTTCGGACGGATCTAAGCTGGGGTTTCTGAAGGAATTTGGATGGCAAAATGGGGTGGCTAGTAATTTGGTGGTGTTGAGCTTTATTCTCCATCTGCTGGTCCATCCGCAGATGGTGTTGAGAACTATTTGGATTTCATAGAATGCATGTTATTTGAGTGGTTCAGAAGGCTGTGTCATCCGCGATAATTCTTGTTGTGGCCCGGCTCAGGTCCTCCTTGTCTGACCCCGTGGTTGTTATGCATTCCTGAATTCCATAGTTGTTTCCTATTTATACCATCGAAAGCTTTTGATAAGTTTAGAAAGTATAGGTAAGATGTTTTATTATACTCGTTTACCTTTTCACATAATTGTTTTATTGGGAAGATTGCATTGTGTGCGCCTCTGACTGGCCTAAATCCGTATAACGTTCCTTCTAGATTTTTTCTGTTTCCTCTCTTGATATTTTTTAACATACTTTCGTATATTTCAGCTGCTACGTTGATCAGGGAGATTCCACTACAATTATCGCACACTGTTGTGTCACCGTTTCTATGTATCGGCAATATCACTGCTGTTTCCCAGCCTTTAGGAATTTCCTTATTTCTCCAAGCCTTGGTCAGTATTTGTAAGAGTACTGTTGCTCCAGTTTGTCCAAATATTTTAAATAATATGGCGCAATCCGCCCTTTCCTGATGTTTTACTTTTCCGATGTTCTAGCAATTCTTCATTTGTTATCTCCGCCTTTATTCGTTCGTCAAGGCTATCATCTTCAGTTTCAATGTGTTTTGAGTTCACATCTAGCAAGTCCTTAAAATATTCTCGTTATCTTCCTAATTATTCTTTTTCATTTGTCAGCGTACTTCCTGTTCGTGTCTTATTTTAAGAGATGGAGTATTATAAATGCATTGTAATTGACGTTAATATTATAAATTTAGGGAAGTTCTCAAGAATTTAGTATCATGTGTGTCAGCTAAAAGGGAATACACTGTACTTAATAGTTACTCTAGTCGCATTAAAAATGCGTCAAAATTCACATATAAAATAATGTTAACGGCCACATTTAATATATATATTCGATATGCTTGCTTTAGCAATACATAATAATATTTTATATATGTACTTCGAAAGATGAAAAAAATTGCTTTCATGCAAACTATCATGTACAAAGTCTAAATTCGAAGACATATGGTTATTATCACGTCATTTGTGTTTACGAGCTTAATCGAAAAGTACTTCCTACACTGTCGACATTTTTAACGATAATTTTAAATATGTTATTCACACTTAACACTGCAGAAGCGTGCAAAGTAAGTTAATTAGTCTGATATTTGTGTTATGAGTAATGGTTAGCCAATTCAGGTAGTAAAGTCGTTCTAATAGAAATGTTCAAGGTAACATAATCGAGAGTTGGTAATATTGCTCAAGTACTAATACTGTTATCAAAAATTAAGACGTAAAATATACCGAGATTACGGTTTACAATGGGGCTCCAGTTACGACCATAAATTCCTGTTTAACAACACAAATATCGGTTTACCTAACATGATTTTATAATTGCGCATGCTTTACATAAGAGATTATTTTTATATTGTTTGTGGTATGTGGCTTTCCTTAACAATTACGAGTTTACACCTACATGTTTTATAAAAGCGATAAAAATGGAATGTTTATACACCACGTCACAACAAGTTCATGTTTTAAATTTAAAACGTAGAACAGACTATGCTAATACAAGATGACAAAATACCGAATATGTATAATGAATCGAATTTTTTTAGAATCCTTTACCACCAATATATGTAGAAAAACTAAATGCGTATTATAGCAATTAAGTTTCCATATTCCGTAGAAATACAACTACAACACTTAAATTATTTAAGTTTAGTAAGCAAGATCGCAGCTGAATTAGGTTTTCTAAATAGTTTGATGGTAAGGGCCAAGGAGTTCCTAAAAGATTTTTTATATTTGACCCAATTGCGTATAATTCATGGTTTCATCACAAATAGTTTCAAAGTAAAATACATTTTTTTTTATCTAATTATTGATTTCCTCAGTTTGCCTATCTACATTTTATGATGTATATTTTAGCTGTGGTATCGTCGATGTTTTGATGACTTTATACAGTAGCACAATCAAACATTTCTTGCGTTTAGCTATCTAAAAACGTTTAAACAGGCAGCGCCGGCTTTAGGGTCGATTACGCCGTTTTCAGAAGCCCGCCAAAATTTACAATAGTTGTTTGTTAATTTCTGTCTTTCGAGCTAAACATAGACTGCAGGAATTTAAAAAAGCCACTTCCGTTTACTATTACTACCCAATACTAATAAACTAATAAGATTTTGCCTAAATTAATTTGTCTAAACAATATTATTCATATTTTCCAAGGATTTATTCGCTTTTTTTTTTATACGAATAAAGTATGTTTTGGCTAGCGTTTTGCTTAATTTAATTAAATAAATACATGCTGAAGAGGAGTAGCAAAATAATTTTGTACCGGGTGAACAAAATGCTGGAGCGAGACCTGTATCTAGAAAGTGCCTATGATATTCTTTTTTCGTTTATGTTTCGTTATGTACAAAGGTACAATGGTATGGTGGTAGTTCAGTTGATGGAACGCTCAATTTCTGGGCAAAATGTTGATTATGGCTTGGGTTGGATTCCCCAGTATTACCACTATGCATAATTCCTCAGTTCCGTGGACTAATGCTAAAAACCTTCTCTGGGAATGTCATTCGAAGTCGACCTTAGCACTGAGGAGAAGCACGTGCTAGAGAAGAGGCCGGTGTCCATCAATAGGAAGAGAAAGTTGTTAACGAACGAACAAACATAGACATATCAGCTTTTAGTTGTCTGCTATAAATAGACTAATAATAACACTATTTTAGGAGATCCTGATCATAAGAGAAATTGTCAAGGATTGCAAACTACTATATAATTCATTAATGCGACGTTTAGGCGTTAGCGCTTCTCGGCGCGAACCCGTTTTGGCGCGGAGACAATTCGGCGCGAAGACTTTTTGACGCAAAGACGTTTCGATGCGAGTGCACACATTTCATCGGTTTATTTTTACAATTACATCACACACTATAAAAACATGATGTCAATTTATTGCAAATAAAAATTTTCATAAACATATTTGTTTCAGTTGTATATAAAATAATACAAATCAATCTTGCAGTTATGCATTTATCTCATAATTATATTTGCCCGCTACTATTGTTGTGCGCGATATTTTTTTTTACTTTTTTGTTGGTTCAATGTCTACAATTATGTGCTCATAGAACATGTCACGACTTTTTTGGATTCTTCCTAATCCATCTATAAACTTCTATAAAATTGAATAATACGTTTCCATTTCTGTTTAAAGGCATCAATGGGCCGCGTCAGCGTAGTTGTTTGAAAATGTTTCAGGTTTAAGAATTGCTTAAAATATTTTAATATTGGTCATTTAGAATATCCACATAATCGTTAGTCCTAAATGATATTGATACAGAATTGAAATCTAAGATATTTTTCAAATATTTTTGGTAGAACCTCAGGTTTCAAATAATATGTAGAATTATTATACAAAATCGTACGATAGTATCATACAAAAAGAATAATCTAAAAAAGACTTATCGTTTAAAACAACTATTTCTAACCGCTTCATGACTTCTAACATACCTTGCATTGTATAAAAATATCTTCAAATTTAAGTATATGTATATAATCGCACCGAAACATGCCATTCCAAAAGTATATGTTGTTATTTTTGACCTGCGTAGGCATTTTTAAGAATCTTTTGATACCGAAAGGGTCATTACTTGCATTTCGGAAAAAACTCATTATATGTATATGGGAAGCTATAATGAAGCACTCGATCTGAAGTGGCTGCCATTTTGTCATCGAGCATTTCGCAGCAATTTTGTTTCACAATTGTGTAATGTATATGTAAAAGTTTCATTATGAAAACCAAACCAAACTTTTTTGTTTTTGTTTGATTATACGAGAGCAGCCTTTTAAGTTTTAACAAAAATTAGGAAAGAAAAATATTTTTTTTTTTGGACAAGATGTTTTTTGCTTTTCAAAATATTCGTCTTTAAGATGTATACACCAAACCAATTCTAGAAACATTTTTTCCACTCTGAAGTTGGTATCTCAAAAACATGATTTTTGAAGGCTTCAACAGGTTCTTTAAGTGATGAAAATAGCTATCCACGGATTTTTTGTTTGACATTCGGGAACATAAAAAAGTCGTTAGGCGATAAATCGGGCGAATACGGGCAATGAGGCATTAATTCGATGTTTTTCCCCTTCAAATAGTAGATTGTTTGACGTCCTGTGTGAGAGCTGACATTATCATAATGAAGAATGATGCGACGTTTTCGGTTGTTTTTCCTGATTTCGTCGACGACTTCTGGCAAACAAATTGTTGTATACCATTCAGCGTTAACTGTTCTTCGATCCCCTAAAAGAATAGTTGCCACATGTCTAGTACAACCGAAGAAACAAGCGATCATTTTCTTGGAAATGCTTCGTGAACGAACAACTTTTGTGGGATTCGGTTCATCTTGGAACACCCAAACAGTGGATTGTTGCTTAGTTTCCGGTTCATACGAATACATATATCCAAGTTTCGTCACCTGTTACGATGTTATATACGGATTTTGCAGTTCCTCAGTCGAATTTTTTGAGCATTTTCTTACACCAATTAATACGAGCCTTTTTTTGAGCTTCGGTCAAATTATGCGGAATCCATCAGAAACAGATCTTTTTCACAGGTAAATGTTAATGCAAAATCGAATGTACTGAAGTCTTCGATATGCCTAAGGATGCCTCTATCTCACTGTAAGTCACATGCCGATCTCTTCAATTATGTTGAGCACAGCATCGATGTTTTTTGGAATAACAACCGATTTTGGTCGACCTTCACGAAATTCATCACTGACGAAGGCACGACCACGACGAAAATCTGTAAACCAATTATAAACAGTCTTCTCTGATGGTGCTTCATTACCAAAAGTTGAATGAAACGATTCTATGCATTGTTGTTGTCGTTGTTGAGTTAGCTCGTTACTAAAATCGTAAAAATCATCCAACGAAAACCTTCACGTGAAAATTCCAGATTTTCACAAAATTGCTTTTTTTAAACGCCTACTGTAAACAAACTACTCGATCAATTTCTAAGCTGCCACTGTTTTCACAATAACAAAGGTCAAATTTGATGAAAATAGTAATGACACATCTCAATAGAGCCACCTAGTGGTTATTTGTAAAAACTTAAAAAGCTGCCCTCGTATTATAAAAGGTGGCCACTTAAAATCGGGTACTTCGTTATGGCCTTCCCTGTATAAAGCAGCTTTAAAAAAAAAGTATTATATCAAAAAATTTACATTATAACCAAATTTTAATTAAAAAAAGCGTTTTCTTGAATACTTGAGCGTCAAATAAAAATGTAAACGTGTATAACAATAATATTAGAAAGAAACAATAATACGCATAAAAGTTATATAAGTATAATATTTCTAACAAATTTAATGAAGTTTAGAGAAACACGCTGTATTTCAATTATGCAGGTCAAAGTCCAGGCGATAATTCTGAAGATTTTACGAAAAGTTTTGGTGTTTTAGTACTAATTTGTTTGGTAGTAAAAGTGTTTAACACCAAAGAGCGATTAAGGCCCAAAATAACGCCTGAAAATGGCGCCATTGAAAATAGGCGCTATTTTTGACGGCGCGGTTATGTACCAAAACAGAGGAAATCCAATAAAAATAAATTTTGCATTCACTGTTTGTTCTCTTGTACTTCTAGTGACAATTTTCTTAGCTGAAGTGTAGTATAGTATAGAACACTATTTACGGTAACGAAAAAATTTATTGGAATAAGTCTATACTTGAAAATTAACCACCCTCTATATATGTACATATATTGATATTTTAGTCAATATAACCCGCTCTCTAGGTATTATTAAAACAAAACGCTTTTGATTACCTCCATGTAATGTGATAGTAATAATATTTCAAGTTTTTTTCAGTAAGATGTCTACCATTCGATTTTAAATTGTAAAAATTACACTACATTTTTTTTCATAAAGCCATCATTAATATTTCTCTGTGCGTCTAACATTAAATAGAATTATAAAGTTCTTATACAGCAATTACAAATCGATAATTATCCATTACTGGTCAATGTATAATCAACTTATTTCTCAAAGCGGAATATCAACATAGTCGATGATTCACAATCCAATGTCCCGCTTCGGTTTTTCTACGCTCAAAAGCATAATTAGCTTCGACCTTAGGCCTTACCCACCATTACCACAAAAATCTGTTATCACCCGTGTAGGACGGAATTTTTGTAGGCGTGTAAGTAGTCATACAAACAAATAAAAAGGTGAGTAGAAATTTTGAAATCTGCAGGAAGGTGACAACGCTCGCGTTTAACAGGCACGTTTCTGTATGCAAATTGGGTCAAACTTGTTAAACAACCTATACACGTGCATAGTGCGATGCAAATGCAGCATTTTTTATTTATAATTATAAATTGCATAATGAAGTTTAATTAAAATTCTGTGTCAGTCTAGTCTGAACAAGATTTTCGAGCAGTCGCGGTGTTGTAATTTCACTTGCCTGAAACATTGTCTTGGCAATGTGCTCTGTTTTACTATTTTCAAATTTTGTTTATGACCGAAAGCAAAGGTGAGTTTTTATAATACGAATATGTTAACTTATTTTATTATCATAAAATAAAATTAAGCAGAGCAAAATAGAAACGTATTTTATATTTAATATCGCAGTCATACAGTTCCAGGACAATTACCCCCGGGGAAGAACCCCGCGGATATTACCCCCCCCCCAATAACCCCCTCTTAAAAAAACCCATATAAAAACCCGGATATCCCCCACTATATAAAAATAAAAACCCTTTAAATAAAATT
>JABXWE010027415.1:0-24776 GCA_014611495.1 Limonius californicus | reverse complement strand
CCCGCCACTCCACCAAAAAATAGCGACAATCCCAGGGGCCATCGATTCTTCAACCATGGTTGCTGTTGTTTTGAACTTCAGCGTCGCTGTCTTCAGATTCTGCAGCTTTGTCGCCGTTTAACATCCAACCACGATTGTATTTTCGACGACCAGCAAATCAGGCTTCATCAATTTGGATGGGGCTATCTATGGTGCCTATCATCTGCCCTTTTCCGTCACAGAACAACACTGCATACTTCTCAGCACATATTATACCAATCAGTGCTGGTATTCGGAGATTTCCCCATAAGTGCTGCTGCATTGAATGAATGAATGGCTTAACACCCCATGAAGAGGTTTCGCCGCTTTCCAAGAAGAGAAAGAAAGAAAAACGAAGCTTTCTAGATCCTTTTTTAATTTGGGGGATCGGTCCCTGTCCGGTCTTCATTCTATTTGATGGCTTATCTTGTTCCACGCTTTCCTATCTTTGACCTTCTGCTTTACTTCTTTCATTCCTATTCCTATATTCAGCAAATCATGTTTCACTTCATCTATCCATCTCGACTTTGGCCTTCCTTTTTATTTCTTTTTCCAGCTGGTATCTAATTCATTATTATATTCGTCGGTTCCTGATGGTCTGCCCTCATCACATGCCCGAGCCATTTCACTCTCTGTTGTTTTATTTTTCTTACTATATCCACTTCTATCTCGTGGTTCATGCTTATTCTATACTCATTTTCTGAAACTTTGATTGGACCTAATATTGATCTGAATATTTTTCTTTCCTTTACTCTTAATTTTTCTTCCTCTTTCTTAGTCATTGACATCACTTGTGCACCATACATTACTACTGGTTTTATTGGCGTGTTATAAATTTTTATTTTTGCGTTTCTTGAGATGAATTTACTTTTTAATAGTTTCTTATTCGCATAAAAAGCTCTATTTGTTGCTACTATTTTGTCTCTTATTTCTATTTCCGTATCTCCATCGCTGGATACCATAATACCCATGATTTTTGTTTTTTCCTAATTTATTTTCAATCCTATGTTTTGTCCCTCCGTTATTAATTCTTTCGCCAATTTCGTTAATATATCTCTTCTTTTAGCCATTAACACTAGGTCATCTGCATATGCCAGTAGTTGTCTTCCTCCTGTTCTTAACGTACCTTTATATATTCTACGGGTTATGTATTCTATGCTTATGTTAAAAAGTGCGGCTGAGAGGACATCCCCTTGTTTTACTCCTTTATCTATTGTAAATTCTGTTGTTTCTCCTTTTTGTGTTTTTACGCTGACTCGGTTTGTCTCCAGGGTCATTCTTATTAGCCTCCTTAGTTTAGCTGGTATACCTAGTTTCTTCATTACTAATATTGGTTTCTCTCTATTAGTGGAGTCAAAAGTTTGCTCGAAGTCAACGAATAGCATTTCTACTTTTATTTTCTACTCCAGTGCCTTTTCTATTACCTGTTTTAATATATATGGTATATAGCATCGGTTGTTGCTTTTCCCTTTGTAAACCCGTATTGGTACTGTCCAATTATATGCCTTGTCCCCTCTCGCAGCCTTCTATGTATTATTGTTTATAGGATTTTGTACATCGTATTTAATAGTGTTATTCCTTTATAATTCCTGCATTCTTGTTGACTTCCCTTTTTGTATATTGTTATTATTTGTCCTATTTCGAAATCCGCTGGGATCTTTTCCTCTTTCCATATTTTTTTTATAAGAATAAATATATATTCTGTTATTGCATCACCTCCATGTTTTATTAATTCTGTATTTATTCCGTCTTTGCCAGGTGCTTTTGTATTATGACTATTACCCATAGGAATTTCTTCAGTGAAGAAGAACACGAGCTCCAGAATATAGCACAAGCTGAGCTTGGAGTTTAGTGTGTTGTTCATATCCGTATAATGGAAAAACTCGTTACCTCTTCGAACTAACAGTATCACTTGGCATCCCTTACGAGGGTAACGAATCACAGGTCTAGATTCTCCACCTTTATTTCGTCTCCTCTTCTCTTGCATGACACTCCCACATCGATGACATGGTTCTGCTTGTGGTGGTTCAACCAGAAGTTGTGTGTTTTATATAATTGTAGCTTTACTTTGTTACTTAGGTACTTAGAGTTTAAGAATGTTTTGTTTGCATAATATGCTCCGTATCCCATTTGTATTTTTTGTTTTGTTTTTTTACTTCCACTATATCTTTTATTATAAATTGTTATTCCCAAATATTTAAAGCTTTGGACTGATTCAAATGTATAGCCTTTAATTCTTAGATATTATTCATTGCTGTTGTCACTATATTTTAGATATTTTGTTTTATTTTCACTGATTCTTAAATCCGTTTTTTTTGTTCCCTCCTCTAGTCTCATGAAGCTTTTTATTAGCCCCTCCCTTGTTCTACTGATCATTGTAATATCGTCTGCTTAAGCGATAATTTGTGTATTTTTAATATTTATTGTCCCTTCCAACTCTGACTTTCTAATTGCGCCTTTTAATGCTATATTAAACAATGTAGCTGATAGCATATCCCCCTGCCTGACGCCTTGTTGTACATTAAAGCTTTCAATTGTATCATTTCCTATTTTCACTACTGCCGTTGAGTCTTTTAGGGTCATTTCGACAAGATTTACTATTTTTTGTGGAGTCCTCATATACTCCAGTTCTTTTATTATTATTTTTTTTTATTACTTTATCAAAAGCCTGTTTAAAGTCTATGAATACGATGTAAAGTTATGTGATATTCTTATGCTTTTTCTAGTATTTGTTGTACTATGTGTATTGCATCTGTGGTCGATCTCCCTTGCCAAAGGCTTGCTGGTAGTCCCCTAGTTCGTTCTCTGCATATTCTTGTAGTTTTTCTTTAATTATTTTTGAGATCACTTTATGTTCTATGTTCTATAAGTACATCAGAGTAATTTATTAAAAGTATAGGTTTTAAATATAAAACAATAAACAAACGTCAAGCAATTATGGAATGGAAGAGGCTACACACGGAGGCGGAAATATCTAGGGGCAATAAAAACGTATAGAAAAAACCACAGATGTATATGTTACTTGGATGAAACATGGTTTGCCACCAATGATACCATTCCAGGCAAATTAATGCCCAATGCCAATAGTTTAAAAGATGACATAGCAAACTTTATACGATTGTTGCAGGTGCGAAAAACAAAAACTTTTTCCAAGCAATTTTATATAGGCGGTCTGGCAAGCAAATTAGGCCATACTGCATTACGTTTACCGACCATATTATTGTGTATTCAATCCAATTAAGCTAATATGGAGCCAGCTCAAAAGCAATAAATGCAAAGGAAACAAATCGCCCAATTTGGACAGTGAAGTGATACAACTTATACAACAAGAAGTGATTAATATTTCTCCGGACCTTCGGAAAAATTGTGCGCGTCGTGTAATCGATACAGAAAATAGTTAAATAAACAAGGGTACTTTTCATGAACAGGTGATAATTAATTTGGGTGGCGAGGATGATAGCGAAAGCAACCGGAACTATTTTGACAAGTTAGATGAATTATGTGCAAGCGGACAAGTTACAAAACATTGTTTAAAAAATTATATTTGTTGTAACACGTATGTAATGTAAGTGAATTATGTTTTTTATACTGTGTTAACTTTTACTTTAAACAAATTACAGATTTCATTTTTCAAACAAAATTTAAGAAGCGGGTCCTGGTATTTTACCTGCAGTACATCTTTTAAATGGGTTTTCATAGGATTACTACTTAGGGTTTTAAGATGGTTTAACCAAATAGCTCTAAGCCAACTATAAATGTTTAAGTATTGCTGGAAATAAAGCAAAAATACCTTCTTGTCCTAAGTCCCTTAAGACCTAGACAATGGGGATTACTGGTAAGTTGGTCATTGTCTGATAGGTCCTAAATATTGCTGTCTGTCATAAATTTTCCAGTATATTTTACAACAGGTAGTCTAACTTAAATAAATCTACAGTGGATTTTAAGGGTAAAAGGATCTATAGAATGCTATTGAAATTAATGTTGGTGGCCCCATTCGGATCTTGCACAGGCTATGACATACAACTTGGGTTAAATACTAGAAAAGATGAAAATTTATAAGTCCTGTACTGACGCTTATCTTTTCCTTTTTATAATTTTAAAAATCGAAATGGTGTAGCATTGGAAGCTCTACAGAATTAAGGCATTTTAAAATTTTCAGTTTTATAATTTTCGAGGTACAATCAACTAAACGTATTTTAAATAAACCCACATTAATTTTAGTGTGATTAGAAAACGATTTTTTTTTAAGTTTTGCGTAGATGTATGAATTTACAGCTTGTTTCTCGTTCAATTTCACAAACTTGAGATATTTAAAAAAAAACCTCTTTAATGTAGTATGCTTTTACAGCATTATTAGCACCAAAAAATCGAATTTTATCAACTCATTTCAGTTTTTCGATTATATAACAAGTGAACTGTTGTTGTTTCGGAAAAACAAAAGTATGAATAAATGTGAATCTTTTTTCCCATTTTACCAAAGTTGTATATCTCAACATGTGCAAGATTCCAACAGTACACTACTTAATTTGAAACACTGTGTATATCTTTTATTAGACCTAATTAAATATTAAAGTATAATTTTGTTCATTTCAATTTGTTTCTCAAGTCATGTCAGCTTATGTGTCTGCTTCGATATGCAATTTTTAAATATTCCTTGGGCTATTGAACCTCAAAAACTCTGATGACAGAGTTCCATATCTCTCACAAATGTGCTTTTTCAGTAGTTTAAAAATATCACAACTCTACACATTTCTTCTTCAGAAAATATAACGTTTGCCAAAAAAAAACATAGAATCCCATACTTATATTTTTTGTAATAATTCCATGACCATTACCTGTTCATCTTGTGCAAGATTGACAAACATTGGAATCAGATCGGATTTAAGGTATTCCAGCTCGACGACTTGCGCCAGTTCTCCTAATTTTGAGGCGGCAGCCCTGCGAACCATCGGGGTGTCGTCTTGACAAAGTGCGCGGAAATGAGAGCGAAGGTCTCCCTTCATAGCAGGGGACACTCGAGGATAACATACCTGTTACAAAGAAAAATTCAATTATTTTTTTATTAAACATTTCAGTAGTAGATAACATCTTGATCTTCTTCACATGGTAAAACCCAGTACTCTAAAATTTCTAACGCAATATTATAGAATGATGGCTTTCGAATTATATCCTGTGTAAAACTTTATAAATAATTAAAAGCTTTTGCATATACTAGCCAGCTAATGAGTCCGAAATTCTTGAATGTATCTTCATGAAAATTAAACTACTTCTTCCATATACATAAGGAATTATGGAAAGTTAAAAATTACTCCCAATGCATCTCAAACTCTGTGTTACACAGCTCTAAACTTAGAAGTTTGAAACAAACACTTCATTTTTTTAATGCAATCATGTTAATGTCACACAATTTTTCACCTCCCAGAATTTTTTAAGTTATTTTGATGCAATTAGTTACAAAATCTAAAACTTTTGGTCTTTGGTAACGTAGTATAAATTTGATGGGAATCTTTCCAAAAATTTTGGAGGAACTAGCTTGCTATTATTAATACAAAACCCTGTATATATGGTGGTTCAAGAGTGCAAGAAGTGACGATTGACTTATAGTGAAACTTCCCAATTTTATTATATAGCAGACGTAGGCCAAACCATAAGCTACACATTTTAAAAATAATTTTTAAATTCCTCACCATTGGATGATTAAGAGAATAAAGTTATAAAAGTACTATTGCAAAAGTTTCGTCTAAACAACTGTAGGTACTAGGCAGAAACTGTTAGATTTAGACCCTCAAAATCACAGGTTGATGTAGCGCTTTCTTACAGAATACCTTTATTCCACTAAAATATTGTTAAAATTATGCAACTTACAGTAGCAGTATTCGGATATTTGCAACATCAAAGCAACTTTGCATTTGGCAGTACTAGACCATCCATTCATATTCAGACGTAAATTTTATTACGAATACAAAAAAACGAACAACTCATTACCAAAAATAAATTTAAAATTGGTAAATTTAATATAGTAACTCAACAAAACTCTGTTGCAACTGATGTAAACACATAAAATTTTAATGTCTGCATTTTATATTTTTTGTTGAGCAAACAGTATTACAAAAGCGTATTTTATGACTTTAGAATTTTCTGAATCTTGTACTCACTGCAAATAGTCCACATGCTGATGTTCTGGACGTAAACCAATCCCCAGCCGACAATCTCTGTACAAGTGGTACAAAATGTTGCTCAAGATCTGCTGGAGAGTGTTGTTGCGCTACCGCCCTAAGAGATTCTACCGCCTTGTCCCGCACAACAGTCTCTTCAACAGTTGCCAAGCTTTCCAGAGGTGGTAATAAGCAATACGCGTGTTCAGGACCGCCAACCAGAGTTGTAAAACTTCCCAACTGTTCCGCTAGAGCTAAGAGAACCTCATCTTCGTCGTATATTGTTTCTGTGAGAAACGGTATTAACTCCGATCGGGTACGTTCTACACCAAGGGCTAGGGCTATGGTCGACAGTTTCTTGATCGAATTCAGGCGTAACTACAACAATTAACGGGTTAAATTAGATAAATTGGTAGACGTTGGATGCTAATTAAATTGACACATGCGTGTGATGTCACTTTTCTCTGAATGGGCAGGATGGTTAGGTTCAGTGTTGTGGTCTTATTTGAATGCACACTCTGGTAATTACATTGAAGCGGTCGTTAGGCTTACCTGTACATCCTCGTTTTTTAATTCATCAATTAATACAGCGATCGGATACAAAGAATCGTCGCCCGCTGAATCGCTGGCTGCCATTGTAGAGCCGAATTCTCTTACCGCGACTATCGTCAGGTTTACGCTAATTATGTATCCGCTTACAATAAAAACGGGTATGGAATACTGGAATAATACACTTGGTTCACAATTTATTGCTGTTTTGAGGCAATTTATATTTAACTTACAAATTTACAAAGCGTTGTCTGTCTCCAAACGACTATATTTTTTTAATAACTCATTCAATTATTAATGTAAGATGGCGCCACTAAGATCTGATGTGGCTGTGATTATTAGCCCATCGGGGGTACTTTTACATCTTAATTGTCGGCCAGTTGAACAGGTCTTTACCACAGACGTGAATGTAATAGATTATTCCACCTGGCCCACTAGTGAGCACCGAAACTGAACTCGTGCTGTTTTTGTGGGTTAGCACTACAAACTACAACAGTGCAAGGCGTTCCAGTAGTCGGAGAATTTGCACTGGTTTCGCTCTCGATAAGATATTTTTGGACTAACCGAATATTTAAAAATTATTGATTTTAATAGTTAACATTGCACAAATTAACTTATGTTAAAAAACTTTATAAATTAAATTATACCAAGAACTTCAACAATAACAGAACCAGATCGCGATTAATTTTGTGTATGTTCCTTGTCTAAGGACTTTCTGTTTCTGATCTTTTACATATGCAATATTAATTTCAATTTAGGTTACGCCGATTGTATATAATATGAAAACGTCCTAAAAATACAATTATAATAAAGGGTTGCGTTTGTATAAAATGTAATCTCTTACAGGACTTTCCTTTTAAAATTCATTATCATTCTGTAACATCGTTTCTACCCATTAAGCGGATATACACCTCTTCTTTTGCAGTATTATTTCTGCATAATTATCTAAAATCAATTAGTACATATACGGTACTAAAAGTTAAAATCTTTCTCTTCGGGAAAGTGTTTTAGCTTTTGATTACATCAGATACCAGCTTAGCCTTGCCTCTCACCGCTTCGACACTGGGTAAGCGGTATAATCGAGGAAAGATTACAACGATATTAATCGTGGATGGTGTTGATCTTCAGAAGTATTCTTGCAAATATTCATGCAGCAATAGAATTTTACCAGAATTTTAGATGTAAATAAACACTTTAAAAAAATTCCAAAAAATATATATATGGTAACGTATATAACTGAGCGATTTTTAAAGATACTAAAAAAAAAAAGATTTTAGAATGAGGGCTGGGTACGTATAAATTTTAATGTTGTGTCTATATAATTTTCTCAGATCGTCGAAGTAGTTCCCCAATCTAGCAATATAACAGAACCTGAGATTGATGATTTAAATGTTCCGATTAATTTTTGATCAACGTTATTGAAGTTTCTTGCAATTGTATATTGTTTTCCTATTTAAATGAAGGTGAAAGTGAAATTTTAGCCAAAATTGGAATTTTGATGAAAAATTAAGCTTAGATAAAGAATCATTGTTTATCAAGTTTATACATAGAGTTATTTATTTACATATTTACAATATCAGTTTAGTTTAGAACTCTTGGCGATTTGGTGGGTAACCGTAGGTTACGATTGCTGGATTGTATTTCGTTTATACATTTTTTATTGATTCTTAGATTTTCTAGTTCCTATTTAATCTGCGGTATTAGGCGGTTCAGTTGTGTCTTCAAAATTGGATTCCCATTTCCTTGCCGCTGTCGGTGTATTCTGTGGTGATTCTATGTAAACGTATCAGAAACAAGGCTTGGTACCTTTTTGCGTACTTTAAATCGCCTAGTGTTTTGGAGGTGTAAACGGTTGAACTGCTTATAAATGGAATTGCCATAACATTTGAAAATTTTTAAAATTATGGATTGTTTACCGACGAGGCAAAATTTTCAAACAGTCGTAAGTGAACAGGTATACTATTACGCGCCAGAGAATCCGCTGCGGATACGTGTTATCCATTTTAAAAGAGATTTTTCTGTGAACGTTTGGTGTACCATGGTAGGGAACCATATTATTCGACCAAACTTCTTCCATGCAAAGTTGGCTGAACTTGGATTTCCTACAAAATATTTTATCCTGCATGCTGGAAGATGTAGAACTGTGACTGTACAGTACGTCCGTACGACAAAAACTTTGGTACTAGCAATATGGCTATCCTGCACACTACAGTTGCAATGTTAGGTACTACTTAACAATATATTTGAATAAAATTGGATTGGAAAAATAGCTACGCACCCATGGCCACGAAGAAGTTGGGATATCATTCCATTAAACTGTTTCTTTGTGATACAATTAAAGAAATAGTTTGCCGAAATCCGTAGTAAATGAGCATGATTTTGTAAAATAGAATTAGCGAGACGTGCACGCCAGTTACGCTTGGCATTCTTGCTCCAGTCCGAAAATCGATTTTAAAACGAATTAGAAAATGTATGGAAGTGGATGGAGGATATTTTGAATATTTGTCGAATTAAATAAAATCTAGCTATTTTTTTGTTTTTCACTTATTTGGTTTTTACTATAGTACAGTTGCACCAATGGGTATTTTTGGTTAAATACTAATATGATTAATATTAGTAAAACTGATCGAGAAAGTAATTTTATTATTATTCATTTCTACACCAAAAAAATCAGTGATATCGGTTGCCATGTATGTTAAGTTGTCGCAACCACATTTAAGCAGGGACAATTTAGCTGGCGCACTCTGTTTATTAAGCTGTAGAGTAGGTAGATGTCTGCAGTCTACATTTCTTTCTAAGATGATTTGCGTAATGGTATAGAAATGTGATAATCGGAATATGCACGAAATGTTTGCTATAATCCCGCTGGATTATTTAGCTACAGCCGTTCAATACATTGTTGGTGGCACCACCTAATGTAGGAATTTGTAAACTCGTAAATTTGTACTTTTTGACAATTCCAAGCATTTTGGGACATTTACAAATATTTTGACAGGTGAAATAGCATTGTTTATTGATTTTACAATAAAAATATTGTCACACATTACATAAGAGTAAGAAAAAATGAAATCTCTAACCTAACTTATCCATTTTCCCAAATTGTGACCTATTTTCAGCCAAGCAATGGCAGAAGCTGAGTTAACACCTCCACCTCCCCCTAATATCAGTGGCAACACACGGAGCGCTGAAGGGGATTGGACTTGTGCCGATTGTGGGAACGTAAATTTCGCTCGCCGTAACGCTTGCAATAGATGTAGTAAAGAAAGAGCCCCCATATCGACCAAACGAAAAAAACTCGGACAGGAAATCGGTAAAGCTGCAGCCGAAAAGAGTCGAGGCTTATTTAGTGCGGATGACTGGCAGTGCAATAAATGTGGTAATGTAAACTGGGCTCGGCGGCAGCAGTGCAATGTGTGTAATGCCCCTAAGTTTGGGGAGGTCGAGGAACGTACTGGGTTGGGAGGAGGTTATAATGATCGCGGAATTGTGGAATACAAAGAGAGAAACGATTCGGATGATGAATATGACGAATTCGGTCGAAGGAAAAAGAGAAGGAGCAAGAGTGAAAGGTCTGGGAGTGACGAGGAGAAAATTGAGGAGAAGAAAGTTAAAAATGATGAAGAGGAGGAAGAGGAAGAAGAAGAGGATGAGGAGGAAGATGACGGGGATTTGTCGAAATATGATTTAAGCGACTGGGGTAATGATGGGGACGTTAAAGTACAGTCTAATAAAAATTCACGGTCGCGATCACGGTCGCGTTCACGTTCGCCGCTTACTAAGAAGAAATACTAGAATATGCCTAAAGTAGGCAAGTTTTCAAGTGATGAACTTGCAGTTTCTTGCTATGTCCACATAGAACTTCCAGTTTTACTTATTGAATTTTACGATTTTATCGCTTCTCCGTATGTTGGACTGTCATTCAAAAGCTCTGCCTCACTGAAATTGTAAATATTTTTAAGATCCCGCTCTTTCTGTGTTATAACTTAGATTTTGCTTGTTTCTGTGTCGTAATATCATTTACAGTCGGACCTAAGCTAGAGTTAGAACTGTAATTAGTTTCTCTGATAATTATCTGCTTATCATATTCTGTATGTGATGGATTGGTAATTATTGATATGGTACTGAATAATTTAGTTGCAGACAAGTCATTAAATTTAGTGTTAAGTGTAAGAAGTCAATTCTGAACATTGTTAGGTATCGCATTTCCAAGGAAATTAATTTTTTGTAATTTCTTTATTTTGTATCCTCTAGGAAGTGAAATTATAAAATTCTGTTATTTACAGTACGAAAAATGTGTAACTGCGGCTTGTTTATACATTTTTGTGTTGTGATATTGTACGTATTGTTGGTACGTATAATAAAAGTTATAATAAACAATTCATTTTTTTTGTATGTGATTAATCCAAATTATGTATGCTGCAATAATAAGTATGCAAGTACAGTGCTTGTTCTTAAGGTTCATTATTTTAGTATAAAGTAAATATCTTATAATTTACCTGCCAGAATAAAGTAAACACCTAGGTAAATCCCCCTTAGACCTACTTTTGATGTCCACTAGAAGTGCCCATGTAGAATAAAATTAATAAGGCTGCCCCTCGCCAATTTGAAGAGGGTTATAGCTACCAGTTGTTTTTTTTTGTGCTTGCATTCGAATTGGACATTGTATTATTTATACTGGGGGGATGAAAAATTAAATGAGAAGGTTTAGTGTTAATAAACCATTAAACAGTTAAATATTGTCAATTCTATTATTGCTGCACTTGCAATATCAAGTATATACTCTGAATTGTGAAAAAGGCAAATGACCATAGTTATTTATTTTTCAATGACTTTAAGCATGCTTTTGACAATGGAAAGACGTAAAAGAATTTATACATGTAGGGATTTCACAAAAATTAATGAATCTAATAAAAATGACCTTAAAATATACAGAATCTGCAATTCAAATTCAAGATGTATTGACAGACTATTTCAAGATAAACAGGGATTCAAGACAAAAAGTTACAATCTGTGTGAAGCTTTTTAATCTTGCCCTTGAGGGGATAGTAAGAAGAATTGGGCTATGAGGTTCTATTAAAACTAGAAATTTCCAAATTCTAGCTTATGTAGATGATGTAGTAATAATAACTAGATTGAAGAAAAAATAACAATAAAATTAGATAAAACATCAAAGCATTTTGGGATCCCATAAGAAAAAAAAATAGAGCAGAAGAGAAGGATGAGGAAGAGGAATACCTACACAGCAAAAAATGTTAGCTTCCAATCAGTAACTGTAATTATTTAGGGTTAATCATCACAAAACCATTACATCAATATAAAAAATCAAATGAAATATACAAAAAGGCAAAGTATATTATGTGCCCAAGAATCTCCTGAGAAATGAAAGTCTGAGCAAAGAATAAGGAAATCAAGATATACAAATACTTGTAAGACCTGTAATATCATATACAACAGACACACAGAAAGAGGAAGAAGACTTACAGTAGATCAAAAGAAAGATATTGTGAATAGTACTTAATTTAGGAAGACAAAAATCAAATAAGAACAAGGATAAAGATATCGTCAAGTGCATCAAAGCACAATGATTATTAAAGTGGTTAGATCAAGCTAGGCGTAGAGGAATACCAAAATGTAGGTGTTGGTATAATGTAATGGACAACTTAATTAAGCTGAAAATAAATAACCGGAGGAATTTAGTAATAGAAGAAACTGGAAAAAAATCATAGAATCCGTCAAGATCAGAACAGTGCTCATGATGTGGCTATAAACCTTTCAGAATTGTATTAGAAGAGAAACTAATTTCGTATTAGCACAAGAAATATTTTCATTCCAACTAAAAATATAATTAATTGAAAATATAATGAAATCTAGTTCTACAAAATCGATCCTAGCAAAGGGATTAAGCTCTAATCTTACAGTTCTGTGAAATTAGCTACATAATCATCTTTAATCTGTGATTAACTAACAATGTGATCAAATAATTTTTGTGTAGCCCAAAGTGAGCTTTGCTGGTTGGCTGATTGGCTTGTGCTTCTACACCGAATAGGTACAGGAAGAGCTGGCTATGTGCACAATTTATTTATCAGTTTTGTTACAATTGATATCTATTTCTAATATACAGAGCCAACCCCAATTATTGCAGTTAATGGTGCCAGCAAAAGCACTACAATAATCAGTAACTTGTATAAAATTGTTATTATTGCAAACATTTCCAAAATGACAACTAAAACTTTTGTTTGATTAAATAGTGAGTAAAGGGCCTAATAACTAAGATTTTAGGTACTGTTGACAATTTGTACATGATTTTAGACTTGAGAATGTATTCTCTTAATTAATTAACAGCAATAATGAATAAAGCATGAGTATACTCAATTGAAAAATGAATGATTGAAAACTTAGAAAATATATTTGAAAAGAGATGTTTACGTCACATTTCTCTTCCTACATTATCCTATATCGGCATCCATTGTTTTCTGTTTTAAAGATGCCTACGTAATTGTGAAACATTTTTTCAAGGTCTTTTACCGTTAACTACTTTGTTGCAAAATACCGCAGTAACTTTAATTTATCGCATTAATTGGTTTCTTTGTATCCAAAATCAGAAATAATCAAAACCGCAGAGCAATGGGGGTTTCTTTGTAGTTTAAAATGGATCACATTTTGAGTACTCTTTATTTTTTCATTATTGACAAAACATGTTAACTTCTGCTCATTACGATAAAACAATCGAGAAATGCATTAAAACCAACTATTGTAAAAGTAAACTAGAAACCACTTTAGGTATGTTTTAAACGGCATATGGGACTTTTAAAGTGTTAATTGCAATTTAATAAGTCTGCCCCTGCTGCTAAAAATTAGAATACCCACCTCTTGCATTAAAACTACTGCTAGAAATTGCTGACGTGATTTAGATTGCTAGTGTAGGTCCCTCTATCTAGATGCGTGTATGCATTACCTAATATAAAAGCCACAGTAGCTTTAAAAATATTAAGAAGCAGGAGAAAATTTTTATATATTCTCATTGTAGATTACTTTTGTTTATACATAACAGGTCTTCAAAAATTTAACTGTTTGGGCTAGCTCATGACTCGTTGAACGTATTTTTATTTTAACTAGTACAGTGTATATTAAAGTTGCAAGTTAATCAACCCATAAAATTGCTGTTAGACAGGTCGCCTAACTTGCGCCATTAATTGTTACTGTACCAGTTAATGATATTTAAAAACTACAAGTGTAGGACGCGCAAATCTTGGACAACATGAAAAGATAATAAGATAAAAGGGACCTTTAACCAATGGTGTTATCGACACATGTTGAAGATTTTGTGAACTGAAAAAGTAACTAACCAGTAAAGGAAGTGTTACGAAAAGCCGGTGACGAAAGTAAATCATTCAAACAAATACAAAAAATGAGACACTCTCATAGGACATCTACTGTATACAGGGTGTTAATGAATTGCAGGGACAAACTTCTAGGGCTTAAAATATATATAAAAACAAATATTTGTTGTTGATAAATGTATGGTCAAAAGTCAAAGAGCTTCTCAAAGATTCTTTTAAGAAGCGCCTAAATGTAGGCAACTCAATCTGCTACCTACTATTTGTTTCCATAACGACGGAAATTAATACAGGATAAATAAAGCCCTCTTTCCCACGTTTCCGTCGCTAGGGAAACAAACAGTAGGTAGTAAATTGAGTTGCCTACATTTAGGTGTTTCTTAAAGAATCTTTGAGAAGCTCTATCCTCGAAAGGAAACACTTTTGACCATACATTTATTAACTAAAAATGTTTGTTTTCATGTACACTTTAAGCCCTAGCAGTTTGTTTCTGCTGTTCATTAACACCCTGTATAGTATGCTTTATGATAGATATGAAACTAGTCAAGATGCTGAACACTGTTTAGATTTGTTTCAGATTTCGTGGTCTTTCTTTTAAATATGTTATGATGCACGCCTCTCTTTCGGAAACTGCCAACTATGCTGTAACAGATACTTGTTTTTTATTACCTAGAAATACGCCGAAATAAGATCAAGACCAAAACGCCGACCATGTCTAAAACGCCAACAGAAGAATGTGACAAAACCCCGAATTCTTATGACGGGCACTTAGTCGACCACAACCAAAGCGGCGATATACGTAACTGTGTATATTTTAATGTGTGACTGACGCACTACTGTTAAGATGTAGAAAATATCAAATAATTTCCACATATTTAAATTAAATAAATGTGTGGTTAATGAGTGGTTTTCAAGTAATAATAGTATTTTATTTTTTTGGGTAAATATATGTAAGTGTACCCGTATAAAAAAGCACATCACCGTATTTTGCAAAAAATACATTTTTATTTAATATTCAACTATTCTTGTACACGAATAAATTCTGATAAAAGGTAATGTTTATGGCATTTTAGATCCCCCTTGCGTATGAAAACATAAAAGTTTTCAAAATCTTAGAAGCAGAAGAAGATCCTTTTATCTAAACATATTATTACACATACTAAATACAAGCTAAAGAAAATCTAACAGTTCAGTTGAAGAGTGACACTTATTTTATATGATTTGAAATTATTGTTTTTCTAAATATTACTGTTCAATTGCAATTAAATCACTATGGAACGCATATCTCTTAAAATGTCACCGAAAAAATGTTTACTCTATTTTAATTTTTTTAATTGGTTTTTAATTTTAAAGTTAGTTTGTACTGTTTAAGTTTGTATTATTTATTAACGCAATTTTAATCATTTTAAAGTTTTTCCCACAACTTAGGAACAAGCAAGAGGACAAAAGAATTCCTTCAAAAAAAGTTCAAGAGGGAACTTCCTATGCTCAACTAGCTCGTGAGAAAATGCAACAGCTACAATTCGCTAATAATATGATGCAATAATGGCCCAACAGCCAATAATCTTTTCCATCTGTCTACAGGTCAACCAACTTACTGGCTAACAGACAGTAGTAAAACTCCAGACCTAATAGATTTCTGTGTGGCAAAAGGTATCCACAAAAACTATCTTCAAGCTGAATCAAGTTTAGATCTTTCGTCTGACCATTCTCCAGTCATAGTTACAGTTGGAACAAAAGTGCCAACCAAATAAAAGCCACTGACACTGAGCAGTGAAAAAACAAACTGGAAAGCCTTTAGAGATATGATCGATAACACAATATAAGACTAGACGTTCCCCTTAAAACCGAAAAAGACTTGACGGAAGCAGTAGAACATCTCAACAAAACTATCCAAGAAGCCGCATGGCAGGCAACCCCAGAACAAGCCCCGCGTGAAGAACAAGATAACAGCCCAACAATAGTCAAAATAAAGATTGCAGAGAAGCGCAGGCTTAGAAGGACATGGCAAAACACCAGAGCTCCAGAAGACAAGCAAAGGTTCAACCGAGCAACCAGGGAGCTCAAAGAACTCCTAAACAACTTGAAAAACCAGGCAATTCAAGATTACCTAGCAAATAACTCACCCACAGACGCAACAGACTATTCGCTATAGAAAGCAACCAAAAGGTTGAAACAACCTCAACAAACCATCCCACCAATCATAACATCAGAAGGACGATGGGCAGGAAAAAGCAATGGCATTTGCAAACCACTTGGCAAACGTATTTAAGCCTCATCCGGCTGTGATTCCAGCTGCAGAGGAAAATGATATCCACGAATTACTAGAAGGACCTTTCCAGATGAGTCTACCAATCAAAAATCTCAGGGTGAACAAAGTGAGAAAAACGATTCAGTCCGACCTAAACCCCAAAAAGGCCCCGGGTTATGACCTGATCACAGGCCGAGTATTAAAAGAACTCACAGATAAAGGTATGACATTTATTACCTTATTATTTAATGCCATACTTAGACTCGGCGCTTTCCTGATCAATGGAAAGTCGCACAGATTATAGTCATTCCAAAACCTGGCAAACCCCCTGAGGAAGTAACATCGTATTGGCCAATTAGTCTTCTGCCAGTACTGTCGAAGGTCTTTGACAAAGAGAGAGAGAATGCGACCAATACTGCTGGACAATGATCTAATCCCAAACCATCAGTTCGGTTTCCGGCAACAACACGCAACAATGAACAAGTACACAGAGTAGTTGCAAAAATCAACAGAGACCTCGAAGGCAAAAGATACTGTTCGGCAGCATTCCTTGATATATCTCAAGCCTTCGACAAAGTATGGCATGTAGGTTTGCTCTACAAAATTAAGAATAGTGTCCCACATGGGTACTACCAAGTGTTGAAATCTTATCTATCCAACAGACACTTTCTCTTAAAATATCAGGAAGGATATACACCGCTATTTCCAATTAGCTCGGGAGTCGCACAGGGCAGCGTATTGGGATCAGTCTTGTACCTCATATACACGGCTGATCTGCCAACAGCTCGACTCACAATGGTTGCAACATTTGCTGACGACACGGCGATACTGGCTTCACACACCGACCCAAGAATGGCCTCCCGTAACCCACAAATACATCTTAATAAAATCCAGAGATGGCTAAATATTTGGCGTATCAAGACCAATGAAACCAAATCTAGCCACGTAACATTCACAATGCGCAGAGAAACCTGCCCAGCAGTCACGCTAAATAACCGGCAACTACCACAAACAGAAGAGACGAAGTACTTCGGAATACATCTTGACCGTCGCCTTACCTGGCAAAAACATACATGGACAAAAAGAAAACAACTCGGTCACAATACAGGAAAATGTATTGGCTCATTGGCCGAACATCACAACTATCCTTAGAGAATAAGCTACTACTATATAAGGCTATACTGAAGCCAGTATGGAGCTACGGAATCCAGCTGTGGGGATCAGCCAGTAACTCGAATATTAAGATCTTACAACGATTCCAATCGAATGTACTGCGAGCGATCGTAAACGCCCCATGGTACGTCCCGAACCACGTGATCCACCATGATCTTGAGATTACTACAGTCAAGGAAGAAATCACAAAGTGTAGTGTAAAATACCATAACAGGCTAAGAGTGCACCCTAACAATCTAGCTGTGAACTTATTAGACAATAGAAACGAAACGCGTAGATTAAAGAGATTTAAACCTCTGGACTTAATAAATAGATTTAATGTAGGTTCGTCAAGTTCTGTAAAATCTATGTGTCAAAAATACTCAGTTCCTTTTAGCTGAGATATCTGAAGAGGCTTAGGTCAATGGGGTAAGAGTCTACATGTTAATGTCACATCATATAAATTGCTAAATGTCCACTGGATAGATTGCAAATGTACACAGAAGTTAAATAAAAAAAAATGTTTAAAGTTTTTATTTTTAATGCAATTGGGCTTTTATAATATTAAATATTTGTAATATAAAATCTCGCAACTAAAATCACACAATAACGAAATATGAGTAATACAATCGTACATAAATCCTTCTCAACTTTTTCATAATAGCAAAACTAAGAAAAACAAAAACTATTTGCGTTTAAAGTTTAACCTTGCCTACCTGTGGCGTAAGTTTCAGTTACTTAATGAGCAGACGACGATTAACCACGTGAATTATATTAGATGCGTTACCCATAGTACAATTTTATTGCCAGTTTCATCGAATATGATCGAACTTCGATAAACGTAAAGTATTAGGCATTTAGTGCAATTAACGCGACAAAATTACAAGTGTTCGTCGGCGCCAAAAAGCGTCGCGATGCCAAATCTAAAATTAAAAGTCGCAGCCAGGAAGGGGAAAGTTGGACTCGTTCATGTCCAGAGTTTGCAGTTTCTGTGCCTTATTGTGCAGTGTATATCCTAATTTCTTCTACTAATACGGTAATTGTTAATAAATTATGCAGTTTGCTTATTTTTACCCAGTGTGTGTGTGTTTTTCCCAAATAAATTCACAAATGACATGAAAAGGTTCATTTTTCATAAAAATTTTAATAGGCTGTATGGGTACATGATTTTATTAATGCTTTACTATATAAAGCATAGTGTAAATAGTTTTAAAATATCAAACTGTTGCTTAAATTGTCTTTTGCTTATCTTTAACTTATGAGGCTCAAAACGCTAAATATCAAACTACAGAATAAAAAAGGAACAATCAGAATTTTATTTCATTGTCAAGTTGAATAACTAACAGTATTTAAACGTTTAATATGCTTTGTTTTTAAGAAAAGTCCATAAAATATATAATATCCTAGTTTAAGATATGTTGCTCGAAAGAGACAGAGTAGAACTGAAAATCTGACTAAAATATAGCTTTGCCCGAAGGGAAACTAGAACAAAAATATTACCATAGGCTACAACACGACAGTTTGGAAGAATATGAAGTTAGTTTTTAATTTTGGCATGACTGTGGGGTAGACACATTGAGGACTATGGGGATTCCCCTGATACTTTAAGGTGAAAACGCCATAATTTAAATTTATTATTTATACTGAAGGCGGAATTCACACTGCTTTATTTATTGGCGGTAGTGTGAACAAATTTGAAATACATAAAAATAACAGCGAATTATTTTTTCTTGGCATTCATATCTGAAAATATCTGGGTTTATGGTTAGTTATGAGGCATGCAAATCGATATTTCACCATTGCTACCTATAATATACAGATAAGAAATTCTAGAACATTTATTCTCGTCATACGTGAGTCAATCACAAGAATAAAACTCGAATGGAAAAGTCGGGTGTGCAAAATCTCACTCTTAGTTCTTCTCGAAGAAAAAAACGAGTGCATGAGGTTTTACTCGACGTATTTTTAAAAATACTCACCGCAGGCCAACGTACAGACAAGTGGGTTGGCATGAGTTGAACATGTACCTACTCCCATCTGCTCGTGCAGAATATCTGGAAATACTCTGCATATCGGGAGTCACATGCTTTTTTAGATGACTTCTTGAAATTCTTAGTCTCTTTAATGCCGCATTTGTTCTAGCCGGCCGCACATTTATTTTCGTGGGTCATTTGTCACTCAGCTTAATCTAAAAGATTAGGACAGGTGCTGGGGATTTAAATCACCAGAAATATTACTGAAGTAGGTTCGGATCGTTATTTTTTGACTCGCTCTGTAGGAAATGGGAGCTTATTAAAAAATACATGTATATCGTTAAGATTTACGGCACTAAAAATTGTTGTTTCGTATACATGGTGTTTGAACAAAGTTGGATAATTTTAATTACCTACGTATAGTACTCGTCAAATCAAACAGAAAAGTCCTAATTAATATATGTTCGCAAACAAACCGTTTCAGAGGTACAAGCGATTTTGTATTTTAATTAATAAACTACAATTAATAATAGGCGTTTTATTAGCAATGTAAAACAAAATTTTAGATATTATTGTTTACTGTATACAATTGTATCCCGTACCGTATCCAACGGGTACAACCCTCCTTACTGCTTCTCATTATGCTTTAAGAATGGCGTTTTTAGATTCATACTGAGAAAAGCTGCAGAAACTCCTAACTTTGCTGCCAATTACTTATTTATCGATGAAATGACTTTTATGAATAACCGTATAATTGATTTGTATAATAATCAAGTTTGGACAAACCAAAAACGCACGCTGTTGTCAAGTGAAGACTAAAGGCATTAGCATCGATTTTCGTTAATAGGTTTGTTAATATTTTTGAAAACCGTGTGATAGGGCCAGCATTTTTACTAAATCTTTTGACTGGTGAACTGCATCTTGACTTCTTGAATAGCACTTTACCCGTATTATTGGAAGACGTGCCCCTGAATGATAGGGTTTCTCTGTGGTTTATGCATGATGGCGCTCCTCCACATTTTTAAATCAATATCGGAGAATAGCGTTAATATATAACGACAAATGGATAGAAAGCGGGGTCTAATTGTAAGGGCACCTATATCCCCTGATTTTAACTCATTATACCTTCGTATTTGGGTAAATAATACATTTATTTACCTGTCAGTGTATTTACTGTTCGTTATTCACAATAATGCAATTTATTGCTTAAAAAGAGAATTGACTCAACAACATTTGGTTTGCGGAGATATATCGATTAAGACTTTTTTATTTGGTTTGATGAGTATTCCACGTGGCTAGAATATCCAAACATATACGTAAACAAAGAGTTTATATAGACCTTGGAATTAAAGATTTTTCTAACAAACCGACGACGGAATAGGAAAAATACGTAGAAACTGTAGCCAAGAGTAATACATATAAACAAATCCAGGAATAGGAGATAAGTAGTCAATATACAAAAAATGTGTACAAACAAAAAAATGTATTCTGTTTTTTTCAAAGACCATATTTCTAAGATAATCTAAATAAAGTCAAAGAAAAGTTAAGTATTTGGTGATATACAGCAGTTATACAGTAGATCAATAAACACAGACATATATGAACAAACAGTACACAAAGAAAAGACGAGTAATCAAAAATGAAAGTACATACAAGTAAAACAATCTGACACCTCAGTAATAACACAATTTCAGAATTATACAGGCGGATTTTAAACATTCATTAAAATATAAATAATTTTTTGTTTCCTGTCCGATTTTGATAAACTCTGTTGTTTTAGAAAGCTAATAATCTAAGCTTAATTTACAGTCAAGAAAAATCTACAGTGAAGTGTGAAAAGAGAACGAAATTTGACCCTCAAATGGAAAATTTAGTGTAAAACTTTATAAATTGGGGTATATTTTGAAGTCGAGGTCGTTAATCTGAGTTTTTGTACAGTTTCCGAGGTTCTATTCTGTTATAAAGGAAAGGTCTACAATTTTTTTAAATTTAACTTTTAAAGAGTTATTTAACTTCTTCTTTCAATACTTCATCTCTTACGAGTCGTAATGACCTTCTCTCCTATGCCCGTGTTGTGCGTTTACAGTGCCACATACGTAGAGGACCTACAGTTTAAAGTAGGCTCCGAACCACGAAAAGTGTAAACACTTCTACTCCAAAGAGAGATTTACTGGGCAGAATACCTCGCTGGTTTGCCATTGCCGTGCGAGGAAGAATGGCCCTTAAAATTCCGGTACTGGGAATTTAACACAGGACCTTCCGCGTAGAAGTCTAACGCGCTAACCTCTAGCCCATGGCCGCCGCAGTTATTTAACATTTATTTAACAGTGTTTCGAATAGAAATGACAATTTAAATACATACATCTAATTTACAAACTTTTACATCAATTTTTTTATTTCTGGGTCAGATTTCATTCACTTTTCGCACATTATCACAGATTATTTGCATTTTAGTGAATTGATGTAATAAAACTTTGAAGCGCCATATCTCCGTAACAGCGCCTAATTTTAAAAAACTTTATTAGTGATTTAGGGAAAAAATATCCTCAGTTATATGTAGTTGAAGTTTTTCGCACATATTTAAATTCACCCTGTATAATGAGAAACCTATCACAAACGTAATCAAATGATGAATGAAGTAAACAAACGATGAGTAGTTATATACCCCGATATTGAAGATAAACGTATATGCAAATGATAGACGTACAAACATACGGTAAACCTATGTAGGTAGTATGTAAGCAGAGAAAACTTACAAGACTTGACAGAGCTATTGCAAAGTTATGTACACCAAAATGCATAAAGAAATATTCAGATCTATAAATTATTGGCTATAAACAGAATACAAACTTAACTTTCCCCTTTTTTATGTGGTTCGTCATTTGTCTGAATAGGGTGCGAAGAATGACAAGTATAGAAATGTTTGCTTTTCAAGAATTTGAAAGTGTTTTGGGGGATGAAGTGTTTAACTTTATCAGTAAATAGCTTCGAGCATGGTTTTGACATCATTTACCTATATTTTCTTTCTGAACTTTATATTAGTATGAGTACACATTGGAAAACCCCTTATCACCCCAATATTTAGAACATTTAAATACGTATTTCGGCAACTAAGCTGCCATCTTCTGTGGTAACTTGAACTAACTAAAGTAACGTGGATGAGGAATACCTCTGGAGATAGGTGTCCTTCATCAAGTCAACTATTGGAGCCCACGGCTGTCATCTAATAAACAAAGGCTTAAATTCTAAATTACCGTTCGGGTTCGTTATGCCTAACCGATTAAGGAATTGTTTTCAACAAATGAATTAAATATGAGTTAGGAATTTGCCCATTATCTTAATTTTAAAGAACCCCCCCCCTATTTTTGAAAATATAAATGCTCTCATAGCAATTTAATTCTTTTGTTGAAGACACTTCTTTTAATAATTTAAATTGTTCTAGATTTGTACCGTGTCCTGTCCCGTAAATGTGTTGGGCAACGCTAGATGCAGTAAACCTATCATTTTTGAAGTGCGCTATATCTTCTTTAAACCTAATCTCAATATTACGTTCAGTTTGCTCAATATATTTTCCATTACAGTGAGAACAGCCAATTTCGTAAATTCTCGACTTTTCAAAAGTTTTCCCCTTGTCTTTAGGATTTGCCAATAATTTCCGAATGTTGTTATTTGAACAAAATACAATTTTGGAATTGATCTGTTTGCATATTTTATCAAGTCCTTTGGTTAAGGGATGGAACGGAATTTGGATGAAATTTCTGGTGTTACCTTCAAAGTGGGAATTTTATAAAGTCGTGGAATTACGAACATTTAATCTTAGCCAAAGTTTTCTAATTGAATAATTACTAATGTCTGGGGAGAAACCATTATATATTATATATTTTCGATGTACCGATATTCAATCCGCTATCGATTTGAATTTAATGGAAAGGTAAGTAGTCTATGAACCAAAATTTAAAAAATGGCCATTATATGTTAAAACCAATGATTTCAGTCATTGGTAATAGAGTTGTTTACATTGGTTTCTTTCTTGTAAATGTCGAATTTTAATTCTTCTTCTAATTCTAATTATTCATATGTGAAGTTTTTTACTGAAATTTGGAATTTAATTAATTAACGACATCATCGATGTTGTTTTTAGTAGTATCAGAAACAGCAAAAATGTCATCCACATACTACGTCCATATTTTGGGGAAGTAATGTGCATTATGTTTACGTTCAATTTTATCTTTAGGACAGAAATTGAAAGTTATAGATTATAGGTTTGGTTTATTTAGTATGCTTTCTGTAAAAATTAGGATTTGATTTTTGAAACCCTTCGTTGATGTTATAATCTACATTGATAATCTTTAATAGATTAACAGGATGAAACTAAAACTCATCTCTTCAATTAAGCGAGATACGGAACGGGCTGTAATTTACTTCCTCCTTTCTCGTGCTAACTGTTTTCTTTTATGGCCAAACTGTTACGTCTTTGCTCGGAAAGTCCTTTAAAGATCTATTTCTATTTCTTTCGCGGATAAACTTGCCTGATTTATGCAGGCAGAGTTCCATTTTCACGCGCAGAATCCGGAAATAAAATTCTCAAGTCTTTCTAGATCTGGCAGATTTTAAATACAAATCATATACAAGACTGTGGGTAGAGTTTATTTTTTAAGCTTCTGTAATAATAAACATAGTAAGAATTATTTTAACAAAATCACTGCACAGAAAGAAAAACACGAGGATCCTTTCCCCTGGCGGTATTTTTGGTGTGGTTGTATATTTTAGGATAAATCGTTGTTTCTTTTATACGTCTCTTATTTCGGGAAAAACGCAGTGCTTTTAGTCGCACGATGATAGCTAATCGCATTTCTCATAAGTATTTGATCTCTGAAAGTTTTGTTGTTTTTATTTGCATAAAGTGATTGAAAAGAAACGATGAAATGTTGAACTTGAAAGTTTAAGATGAATGAGTTTTTATGGATGCAGCTGTTAAAGATAGAAAAGTGTAGTTTTGGCGAGACAGAAATAAAGTGTATGATTTGTATTTTTGTAGAATTAAAATGTAAATTACTGTAAACTAAATTTGAACAGTGCAGGTTGTGCCCCGCACAAAAGCGCCTGATTAAGAAGGGCGCCCGATTAAGAAGGTACATTTTTATGCAATGTTCTTACTCATGAATTAAAACTTTACAACATAGAACAGGAAACGCAACAACTATAACTAGGAAGTTTTTCGAAAGTTAAATTAATAAAAAATTATTTGCTATCAGATATGTCCGAGAATGTCTTGCCGATTTTCAATAATATCAACAGAAAACAATATTATAGATACTCTAGATATAAAAGATATAATTAA